>VWYE01028408.1:1992210-2026682 GCA_013398995.1 Alaudala cheleensis
AAGTACAGACCCTGAGTTCTGAGTTCTTGCCTTTATAAATGTCTGTAAGGAGGAAAAGAAGCTGGTGGGAGAGGGGGAAGTGTTTTGGAAGTTTCATTTTAATTCTTCGGTGGTTTTTTTTCCCTCCCTGTTTCCTTTTAGTATGTGTGAATAAACTATCTTTATATCTTTTAAGTTTGAGCCTGCTTTGCTTTTCTCTTAATCCTATCTCACACCATAAAAACCCTAAAACCACCACATTAATTGGTGCGTTAGCCAAGAAAACAAAATTATTGAACACTGAACTTAAAACTAAGTCAAGGTACCCATGGAAAAACTATTAATTCTACTTCTGACTAGGTAAAGACACAGGAAGTCTTCTCCTTTTATGTTTCTTTTTGACTTCCGAATCTGGTCTTGGAAGCTGGCAGAGTTGAGTTCAATAAGAACCTTTGGTCGTGAGCTTGTTTTCCAACAACTGAGAGCTGTTTGTGGGGGGAAAGAATTCAAGACAATAGGATCCTGAACAAGACCTGAGTTTATCAAGTCAGTTCCAAGCAAATTAAGCTTCAAGTAGGAACACTGAACTTCTTATTTAGTGGTATTCACTATTATTCAAACCAAAAAGAAACACAGGTACCACTGTAACTCAGAATAGCAGCATGAAGAAAAAACCTCATCACTCTATATTCCAATTTAATTTACAAGACAACTGGTAGTGTCATCTTAGAAACTCAGTCAGATAAAAAGTGATCAATAAACACATTTGTGATAAAACTGAGACATAAAAATTGTGGTCAGAAAGAAGACAACCAGCCTGTAATACTACATATGCTCCACTTGCCATTGCAGTACTATCAGTCATTTCATGCCAGGTAAATTTTGGGTCTGTACATGGATTAATCTATCTCCAAAGGTGAAACAGCTCCTCTTTCTGTGTGTCCTAGATGGATATGATCAGCAGGATTAAGAATGGCACAGAAGAAGACAAGAATACACAAGGAAGAATTGTTGACAGGTTGAGATTTTTTTAGGAGTAATTGATATGAGGATATAGAATATAGCAATAAATTCTTCTAAAGGAAAAAAAATATTGTGTGTATATATATATACAGAAATAATAATTTTATAAAGGCACCATCTTAAAAGAGAGCCTGAGAGTGGTCCACCATGAGGAACAGGACAGAAAAGAACAGAGTGGAATAGAACAGAAATGGTTGGAAAGTTCTTCTGCAATAAGAATCTCAAAAATATCTACAAAAACAGAGTAGCTTGCTGCTTTTCTGATGTTTGAGAGTTGGAATCAGTTAGAGAAATAAAAAGGCTTGTGCACTATCTTCTTTGAGCTCTAAATAGCAGGAATAAGAGTCAAGAAATATTGAAAAAAGATTGGGTTTCTGACTAGATTAGAAGAGGAAAGTGTAAAACTTGATAGTGGTTTGGGCTGATAAAGAGAAAATAAAGGTAGACTATATAACCTCGGTAATACTTATCTATCTATCTATCTATCTATCTATCTATCTATCTATCTATCTATCTATCATCTATCCATTCACATGTACGTACATATAGATACCTGCTATGTGTTCTCAGTTGAGCGAGAAAATTGCTGAGCAGCTGTTTGTTGAGAAACTGTTCAGACACTAATTGCATCGTTAATTTCTGCAGTGTCCCAAGTTTGAAGTAAAAATTCCTTCATCTATTATAACTGAAAAATTAGAGGCCTGCACTGTTATGAAAACTAATTTACAAAGCTCAGAGTTCTTAAAAATGTTCTTTAGTATCTCTGTCTAGATGGAAGGGAAGCTGAAACAAAGACTGGAAGGTGAATATTTCCAGGCTTTTGTTTCTGTCAGATTATCCAAGACTTTTTTTTTATTGTGTGGATGTTGAAAATATTTGCACTATCAGGTCACAATGATTTTCACTTACCTGGCTTTTCATGAGTATGCTTGATACATTCAAGCGTCTCCTAGTTTGCAGACACATACCTGAGATGGCTTTTTTTACTTAGTATTAAATGAAATGTTGCTATCTCTAAATTGAAATATCAGCCAGATACATTTGTAGTACCATCAGTATAATGGAGAATGAAAATGAGACATTTAACATCTTTATGTGACCGTACGGTAATAAACTAATAAATGTTCATATTGACTTTGATTAGAAGATCACAGTGGTACCAGCATCTGATTAGGATAACAATACTCAGGGAAGTATAAAAAAACAAAGTAGGCATGTTGCTGAGGTAGTGTATGAACTTAGCTCTAAAAATCCTGGAAGACATAGGAGATCAAACCACAGCAGATAAAAGACAGTGGTGCTGAGAGGCCTGGCACACTGCAAATGTTAACAAAACCCCACAGTGAGCACATTCAGAGCCCCAAGGTCCCTGTCCTGTGTGCACAACACCCACAACACCTGCACATCTTGTGGTGAGAACTATGCTGCCTGGGGGCCAACAAGCTGCTCTGTGTGGGTGGCAGTGCAACACCTGCTGTTTCTGTTTCTGTTGCTTTATTATAGAGCAGGTCTCAATCCCTTCCTACTGCCTTTGCTGCTTTGGCAGGCTGCACTTCAAATAATTTCTTCTTTTTTGATTACTACAATGCACTCCTCTGCCTGAGGAGTTCTGAAAAAAACGGAGACCAAACCTTTGTATTAAGCTCTTTTCTTTCGATGTAGCTCCTGGCTAATCACAGCACAATAGGGCTAAGTGCTGCCACACGAATGGTGGCACCTTGAGAAAATCACTGTATCTGTACTGGAACCACAGCTGCTGACCCTGATTCCTTAAGGACCATATTAAATGGGCTTATCTATGTCGTAGTGTATTTTCAGTGCTCCTGATTTGTTCTTGGGTCCAAGATGCCCCTTTATTAATACTGACTGTAACACTTTTACATCCATTTCTGACCTCAAATAAATTATTTTTTAAAAAATTCTGCTGCAGAATGAAGAACAGTATTTTCCTGGGTGTATATATTACAGCAGGTGTTGATGTGAATCAGTTCATGCATTAATGTAAACCCAGCCCATCTATGCTGATAATCCTAGAAAAAGATGGTAAAAGGGCATATATGCTGTCTTGAATGAGCCTCTAATATAGGAAACATCGAGGTACAGATAAAAAGTTTATTAAAGGCAAGAGAGCTGTACTGGGATCCATTACCAGCAAAGATCATTACAGGTGTCTTGGGATGTGGCAGGTCACCCAAGCCATGCCTGCTAAACTGGGGAATCATGCTTGGCTGTCAAGAGTGAGACAAACTGAACGACAACAGGCAGTGGAACCAGACACTAGAGTTTATTTAGGAACCAAAACCATTAAAGACTGTACTCTACTTTCTTATGTTTTATATTCTCTCATTCCCCTCATAGTGTCAGGTTCACTACTTCTTGGCATTCCAGCAGGGAGATCACAGCTGGTCTGGGAAGGCTGGACACAAAGCTGTATTCTTTTCTGTGAGGCCACTACTCACAGTTCCCTGCCTCAGCTGTTACTGGGCCAAGGTCCCTGAGTATCATCCAGCATTTATTTCTATACATTTCCCTAATCTCCAGCCTTCTGGAATCAGGACACCACCTGACTTTCAAGGTCTTCCCTCCAGATAGAGTTTTCTTTTCAGATTCCCTTCTTGTTTCTGAAATCTTTTCTTCTTTCCAAGAGCACTTCTTCTTGGCCCTTTTCTTTCCAGCAACCCAAGTCTCCACTCCCCAAATCTAAATAATCTGTGCACAGAAGCACAATGGACAATCAGTGTCCTAACTGGCATTTCTGGCTGATGTTACTTTATACATTGGAAGATTGGTCAGAGAATTACCAAAATTTACAACCTCTCCACACAAAAGTTCAATTCTGGGCATTCAGTACCTTCTCACATTTATCTGTCACCTATTAGCACACAGTTTAAGCTACTTTTTCACCAATCATGCTGTGAGGTCTCTCCTCCCAGTGACAGCTCCAACAGCAGTCTCAGCAGGCTCTCCTAGAGACCTATATCCAATCCACTCCTGATATTCAATAATTTAGCCCAGGTGGCCTCTTCATCTTTTCGCATGTGCAGAATTAATGAATGGGATTCAGTCTGAGATTAAGACTAAACATACCTAGCATGAGCTAGATGTGTTGTTACAGGCAAGGGACATCAATATGGGCATTTCATATGATAGATGGAGTAAAAAGAATCATTCAACCAACAATCAGATATCTATTTTAAGGCAGGCTGAATTGCTTTCTACAAATCTACTAACTGTACCATTTTTTTTTTAACTATTCCACTGCGAGCTGCTGATAAGATTTTTTATCCATGGTAATACCATTTTTTTTCCATACCATATCACTGACATGGTCATTTACTCACATCGTCCAGACTCTCCTTCAGAGCTAATTATCAGTAAATTCACCATCACTTCCACTAGTGGTAAATGAACTTTTATTCCTGCTCTAATCTCAGCATTTCAGTGTATCCAAACAGATTATTCTTTCAACTCCTGCTTTGCTCAAGAATATTCCTTCCCCTTCCTCAGTTCTCTGTAGCACTCTTCCTAATGCAACAAGAGTATTTTCTACTAAACTGAACTCCAACAAAACATATTTGTTAAATAAAAGAGATGGACTCTTTACATTCTGATGAAAGGAAAGGAGTATGCACATGACAAATGCTGTATCTATCCTGGTACACTCAGAAGCTCTGTAGGACAGAACCTCCATCTATGGTGGCTAAATTAAGTAGGAATAAAATATAATCCATGGTGTTCATAGGAAAGCCCTGAGAAAATCATCTTGCAGTCCCAGAGGCAATGTAGTCGCACTACATTCTTGGACAGTTGCAATTGCAAGAATCCCCTGAATAAATATGACTAGACAGTATAGATCATGAAAAGCCAGTTGTGGTTCTGTCAGTGGTATTGCCCTGATAGGTGCCCCACAATCTGTGCCACTATGTGCAAAATAAATGAGGTTTTACCCAATACAACCATTCCATGTGTGTTGCTGCTTTGCTCTGCATCTCACCCTAAATTAGTAAGAGCAACTGCACTAACCACATCATGACTGTTCAATAGTCTACTCAGCAGTCTTCAAGTATATAATCCTATTTCCTTTCTGTCTCCAAGAAATGATAATCTACATCTCTGGTCTAAGACTTCTCCTCTCAACCAAGGCTATCTCAATTTCTTGACTATTTCTGATTATTTCTTTGTATCTCTACTGGAAATTTGAGCTGTCCTTCAAAATGTTGTGTCTTCTTTCATCCACGTCAAGATCTGTTTTCATTTCTTAATCTGCTCCTTCTATACTTGCCCTGTATTTTCTTATAGTCCAAAAATAATTTATTAGGCTCAACTATACTTTTTTTTCCAGATGCCTACCTTATACCATCACTGCAGTAAGTAAGAAAGCTCAAAGTAAGCTGTATTCTGGTAGTACAATGAGTCATTTCCTTCTAGCAAAGTCAAATAAAGAATGTTACTAATAAGTGTCAGTTTCATACTGACCATTTGGCAGCACTGCAGTTGGGATGTTTAATGACATATCTAGATGTAGAGCATTACCATCACAAACTTAGTCATCTCCAGAACTAGGTGGTGCTATATTTATGCAGTTTTTGTAAATTCAAGAAATATTTAACCTAGTTTTGACTGTGGTGGTGTCGTGGTTTAGAAGGAAATNCTGTAAATTCAAGAAATATTTTACCTAGTTTTGACTGTGGTGGAAATAATAATTGGCAGTGTGACAATTTCATTAGGGATAATAGAATCACACTCTTAAAAATGTAATTAAACACTATATTTTCAGTGGGTACATACTTCTGTTTATATGAAGGTTATTTACTTACCAAATCATATTTAAACAGTATTTTGTTATCCTTTTCATATGCTCCTGAGTTACTGTTGGATGGATTCTGAATCCTTTATTCAAGCTGACATCCTTAAACTTCGGTGAGACATCTTTTGAACTAATACTTTATCTTAGACCATGTTTGTACATACACAAGTGCCTATGCTGGACTATTCTTTACTTCTATACATACTAGTAGGGATACTCAGATTATGTTTAAACATGACAATGTCCTGCAAGTGTCTTTAACTCTGTAACTATATTTTAAACTATCAGTGTTTCTTCATTCATACATTTAATGATTTTATGCATAAAGGTGAGATCTACATTACATAAGACTCCTTTTTTCCCAGTAAACTCCTATTTGACATACAAAAGATGCATTGTAGGCTGCAAATGAGTGATTGCATATTACACTGATTTAAGCAGTATTACTTGCTTCGTGTACCAGATGTACATTTAATTTTGCTTGTAAATACTCAAGAGGTAAAATCTAATGTGACTAACATCCAACAGTTCTCTGTACAATGTAAGATGAAGTTCTGACCCTCTTTGGTGCCTCCAAAAACCTACCTTGGAACTTAAGTGCATATTGCCTTGATATTTAGTTCTTCTTGTTCGTGTTAATAAGCAGCTACTCAGGTAAATTCACAGGAGTTGTGGTATGGGCAGTGTTTCTCATAAAACAAAGTTCATCTGCTTCTGGTACATTGTGAAAGACATCTTGAAATCTACCAGCACAGGGGACCTGTATCATTGCCTCTTGTACCTATTCCTTTCTATATTAATGATACACTTTGTAAACTTAGCAAATCTGTATCCTTTCTGTTTTGCCTGTCTGTGTAAAACTACAGAAATATGTTCCACGTCTCACTTTTAGTGGCAGCACTGCATTGATATCTGCCTGAATCCCCATTCCGAATCAGGGTGACTGCAAAGACTCCTGAAACTTTCTAAAGACATGAAAGTAACAGAAATTATTGCAGTAAGATGGTCACAGTGATGAATGTTTTTTAATGACTGACCTTTTTGTAATGACTCAAACACTATACTCACCCTGTGATTAACCTTCTTGGTGCTTGCCTGTTAGAGAAATATTAACTTCCCTTCTAGGTGCAACAAAAGTATTTTTCTTTTGTTATTATTCAAGATGCCCTCTGCTCCTCTTAGTTCACAGGGAACATCTTTGGATACACATATATGTAAAAAATAAATATTGGGTCAGATGTTGAGCTTCCTTTGATCAAAGCATGTGAAATGCCTTTTCCTGCCCATGTTCTCATCTTGTTTTCTGCTCAATATTCTTAGAATTACTGAGGATCTGACAGCTGGACCAAAATGGAGGAAATATTTCTGTTAATAGCATGTAAATTATGCATACAGGCATACATTTTGTGTTTGCTTTCTGTTTCTCTTGGTAATAGTGCCAGGCTTGGGGCACTATTTGGGTTTGCCATCCAGTGTGTCACAGTCAGCTATGGCTGTGCTGGCAGAACTGTGGTGGAATGTTTCAGATTGTCGTGAGACATCAGCACAACAGCAAGCACCTGTTGCACACAAAAATATGCTAACTCTCCTCTTTGCTCCCTGAAGAGACTGCAATATTTCTTAAATGCTCATAAGAATTTCAAAAGCCGTCTTAAATATATGGAAGCAGGAATGAGGAATCAGTGTCCTATTCATGGGATATTTCTTTTCCTAATTATGGTAATCTATTGGGCAATTTGCTGAAGGCTCAAATTTGATATATCTGCTCTGAACACTCAAACAGCTCATTACAGGTACAGGCACTTTCTTTTGAATTGGATTGGATCCTATGTGGAGGTGCAAACTTCAGCTATATTTAATTTTTTACCACAGCAAATTTTACATTTGCAAGTATTTTCTTCCAAAAGAGATTAGACTACATTCTATTTAAATGTAAACTTGTAAACTATGCATATATTTAAGGCAGTATTGGCAATCACTTTTTAAAATAGACGTATTGATTTCCTCTTTTCACAACAGTGAAACTACTATATCAATGATTAAGTCTTTATTATTGTCTTAATGACTTGGATTTTAATAATACATTTTTTTAAAGACTTATTAACCAAATTTCTCTCCCTTCCCACTCTACAATACCTAATATGGATTTTTTTTGTTGCTAAAATTTTCAGGCTATTAATCCATAATTTAAAGCAATGTTTTCAAGATATTCATAAGGGAGTGGCAGGGGAAGAGAGAAAGGATTTATGTTTAAGTGCATGATAAATATCTTCCTGGGTTTATTGACATGTTCTGAAGACTGGCCTTTAGAAAGATGGAAAAGTTGTAAAAAGTGAAAAAATTTAGTCACCTTATCAAAATTAACCTTGAAACAGCTCTACTGTATGCATACAAATGATTTGTACATATAATGATGTTTTGGTAGAAAATTTAGAGTTAAGACATCCAGGTGTAATAAAGATAGTCTTCTATTTAAAACTATATAAATCACCTTTCAGATGTATCAAGCAAAATATTTATACAGCATGATTTGAAGAGAAAAGGAGAATGCAAATGCATTATTCAGATTAAAAGAGGTACAATCAATCTGGCAAATCAGTAGGAGACCTAAGAAAAATTCTGTTCTATTTATAGCAAGAGCTCCAGAGCAAGCTCTGCTCTTTTATATGAAGCAGCAAAATTACAACTGCAGAACAAGCACTTTGTGGATCTACAGCACTTGGCAGGAGATAGAAACTGGTTCAAGGCCAAAGAAATAACACCAAAGGTGCTGCTGTTGGGAAAAGGGGGGAAAAAGCAAAAGGCAGTAATTTACAAAAAGTGGAAAAGCATGGGTAGCCTCCGAAATCTAATTTTACCCAAAGCATAGAGAAGGAATTTGTGATGGAAATGAAGTTAAAATGAGCAGGCATGGGACTGGTTTGTGGGTAAAGCAACAGAAAACCAAACAGACATGCAGCATATTTTCAGCAGCAAGTAAATAAAATCCTCACGGACAAGTAGTCAGAGTATTTTCCATCAGCAGTGAATTGCTGATATTCTGTATAGAGATGAGGGATGCTAATCTATAAAATTCTGGTTTCCAGGTGCTATTTTGCCTGAAATAATGTGCTAATGAAATGGGAGGCTGTTGGCTGAGCTGAAAGCAGGTCTGAAACTGTAGAGGTCACAGCTTACATGCATACAGAAAAGGCTGCTCCTGATTCCATTAGACCTCACAGCTGAAGAGTGGGACATAAATAGCACAAAATAATTACATCAACATGGTACCGTCCCAGCTTCTGACAATAAATGTTTCCAGTGTAGAAGAAACCACATAAACCTGTCCTCTATCCTTCCCAAATGGTGTTAAGAGATACATTAAAAATTTATTTCTTTCCGAGGATCTAGAAATGCAGCTCAGATATGAGTGCTCATATTCTTGTCACTGCTTCTTTGAGGTTGGTCCCAAATACAGAGTGCATAGGTTAAAACTGCAAGGGAAAGAGATGCTCTGTTAGCATATCCAATTCAGCATTGTGGAATGCTAAAAGTATTAATGCATTAGGTGGTATTACTCTGAATATTCAAGGGAGCAGCTGTCCAACAACTGTTACTGCAGTGAGGATTTTGTGACAGACCGAAAATACTGCTGATGAGATTCTTAGGTTTAAAAAATTTTCACTTTTGACCAGAAAGTTTCTTTTGCAACTATACACAGCTTATTTTTATGGATTTCTGAAAAACAAGTAGAATTCTTAGGAACATGGTTTTATATTTGGGTTTCCTAGGATGCAAAAATAGAATTTCTAAATTCCAGTGAACTACACCCAGAAAGAGTTATTTTTTGTCTGGCAGCCCAGAAAAATGTGCAACTGATCATATGATGTCTACTCCCATCAGCCAGCTGAAATACACATAGAATTTTGCAAACCTAGATATCTCGAGTTATTTAAATAGATCTGGTTTTATTCTGTCCTTAGATGTGGGAGTGGAACTGGCTGGAATGGACAGTGGATTAGCCTTGGCTTGTTATCCAGAAGGCATCAACTCAAGACCTTGGGAAACATGACCCTAAGAAAGGGGACACCTAGACAAGTTAGGGTGAGAAGAATGGGATCATGGTAGTTATTATGTTAATTAAGTTGTTCTGTATTAGGCAGTGTTTCCAATTACCACAGCTGATTGGTTCTCAGAGTTTGACATATTTGGTAATGTTCTTAATTCCCGTTTGTGATTGGTTCTGGACCCTCAACCCTTACCCTATATATTGCTGAGTTTAGCTGGTGCTTTGTCTTCGAGGATCATCCCATACTGTGCATGGCTTTTGTCCTTTGTTGTTTTACTCATCATTAAAGT
Source organism: Alaudala cheleensis (assembly GCA_013398995.1). Lineage (NCBI taxonomy): Eukaryota > Metazoa > Chordata > Aves > Passeriformes > Alaudidae > Alaudala > Alaudala cheleensis. Next base: position 2,002,358 of record VWYE01028408.1, read on the forward strand.
TCTGATTTTCGGATATCCTCATTGTTCCATCCCTATCTCTTTGCCACTCCCAGTCCAGCCTTTCGTGGTTTTCTTTGCTTATCAGGCTGGTCTGGTCCTGAGGTCACGCACCCACAATGTGACACTTAGGTAGAGAACTTGTGTGGCTCTGGTGCTAGAGACAATCAGTGTTATGGTTCTACTAGGAAATTCTAATCCTGACAAATCAGTTTCCGTTTCAATTTTTTTTTTTTTTTGTGAAAGCTTAATCAGTCAAGTGAAAAAGGTGGAGACAAATTTACGTTGTACTAACATCAAAAAAAGTAAATTACTTTCAAGTTTTATCATCAATATTAGTGCAGAAAGTAGATCCTTGATTTTTTCCCAAGAGCAGCCTTGGCTCCCCAGGTCACAGTTTAGAACTATGGACCAGATGATGAGTTTTACTGGTTTTACCTAAACCTCAAAAGGGTGATAACACATGTTATTCCTTAGGTTTCAAGGAGGAATTGAATGTCTCTAGCGTGTGCATCCCTTTTAAAACTACACAGACCTTTACCTTCATGGCAGAAAATTGAACTTCTTTCCCTTCTCTTTTCCCCCCTTCCTTTTTTTCTTTTTGAATTAATGAATGTTTTTATTTCTTCTGTATTTCCTGTACTTGAACAGAAGAGAAGTCAGCTTTCTGACCTAAGAAACTTGCTGCTCTTTTGATTACACTAATATTTCTTCTAGTGTATAACTGACATGTGTGCATGCTAGGCAATTCTGTCAGCTGAGCATAAGCTGGGCAGCTTAGACATTTATTAGTCTGGTCTAATCAGAAACACAATGGAACAAAGTCTGCATGCAAGACATGGATTTCTGACAAGATTTGTAGCTCTGGTTCAAAAATACCCCTTAGGGTGTGAGCTTCATTTAAAGATCTCTTTGAAGTATTGACTTTATAGAACTAAATACATGTCTTAATATATGAATTTGCTTTAAAAGCTTACTGAATTTATGCCTTTAATGAATAAAACACTTGAACATCTGGGAAGAAATTATAAATTGCAAGTGTATAGTGTGCAGGGAATGATCAAAAATACTGTGAGGAAGACACAAAGTTGTTTGTGCACTGGTGCAATAAAAAACTTCCATGATCAATGAGAAGTTTAATTTTGCAAGTCATTGATAGTAAATTCTGATTTTGATATGGCACAACTTCAAGAACCACAAATCCAGATTCAGAGTGAGTCATGTAGTCAGAGACCCTAATGATCATGTGACTTGCTTTATGTCGAGTGTGATTTGTTTCTGTGTCATCTAATGAGACAGAACACAAGACAGGCTCCACTGCTGTTGTCTATCCTAGGACAACCTTTGTCATTCTTCTACACCAAACTCTGTGTGCCCACTTTTGTGTGTTCCTCCATGTACAGCACAGATCTACCCTAGAGGTTCTGTTGATTTGTTTCCAAGGTACACCAAGTTATTTCTAGTTTCCAGAAAAAAAATCTGAGTGAAAAAACTTAGCATTTTAGAATGATGAATGCATTTTTAAATATCCCACAATAACTGCAGAGCATGTGGAATAGTATGTGGAATTCTGCTCTACTGTATTTTTATGTATCTTAACCTTTTATTGCGTTTAAATAATTTCACTAGACTGAAATTCATAGAGTGAGGTTTTTGGGTTTTTTTCTTTTTAGTTTTAGATTTTTATATTTTGGATGATCAACTGAAACTGCTGCTTTGGCAATTCAGACCTTTGGCTATAATCAGAATTCACATCACCTATGAAGAAAATGAATGTCATGTATCTTCTTACTTTCTACTACAATGCCCGAACTGGGAACTGGTTTGCTTTATGCAATTAATTATTAAATCTATTTATGCAATTCTGGAAGAAATACTCTCTGCTGGCACATTTTCCTGTCACTCTTTAGAAGAACAAACCCATGTAATTTCTTCTCATAGATTTCATTTTAAATTTCACTTCTTCAAAGAATAGCTTCATTTAGAAAATCTGACTCTATAAATTGTTTTTTGAATCATTTTTTGAAAGCATTGCCTATATTATATGTGTTTCTGCTTTTTATTATACTGAAATCAAGAGCAAGACAAGCAGTTGTAAGAGAACAAATTCTCACGGACACAATTTTCTATTGCTATAGACTTGTGCAGTTTGACCTTAATCATAATGGGAAACCATTTCAAAGCTAATTATTTCTGTTGGTAGACCTTAAACTTCAAGATGTTCCAGAGTGAATTGTAGTATGGAAGGTCAAATACTCCATTGAAATCTCATAGTTGCATATCAAAGGTATTTCAGTGGCTTTTTTTAATCTATTGTCCTTTTAGAAAACTATGCTAATTTTGAAAATCTAGTGACTGTGTGACCTTTCAAGCCAAAATCCCAGCTTCTTACCTTCAACCAGCAGTTGTCTTCTTGCTGATTACTGTGTGCTGTGGTAAACTGGTTATCATCAAAGGAAAAAAAAAATCTCAGTGACTATGGGAGTAACTTTAATCACTCTTCTTTGATACTTAGTCCATAAAGGCATTTTTGAGAGCTTTTATTTGTCCCATACTTCATTAAAAAGATTAAATATTTTAGTGAGGAGTTAATCACCACAAATCTCCCACTGGCTTAGATTTACCAACAGATTTGCTTGATCAGTATCTTTCTGCATGTATAATTTCTTTGTGGTGTGAGTAACATTTATGAGATTTTTAATTTGCATTACAACTTAATAGTTTCTTTGATGCTAATCTACGAACCATTCTTGGAAACATTTTGTTATACTCTTTCTTCTTTTTATTATCACTGTAGAAAGGGGGGGGGTTGTTTATGCTTCCTAGAAACTATTATTTTTGTGAACCAAGTACTTAGAAATTGATGCAGTATTTCAGTATCATTACTTTCAGCATTTTCTTCAGATTTTTTGCTGCTGTTATCCATTTCATTTTGTTTGCTTCCTAGTTCCATTTTTTTCCATTTTGGGGTGTGGGGTTTTTTTTTGTTTTTCCTATAATCCTCTGTATCTTCACCTACGCAGTGCAGTTCCCTGATAATCAGCTACTCTTATTGCAGCATCTGTGATGTTATTGTGTTCAAGAGATTGTGTCAGTTTAATATTGATTTTTTACGTTGAAACCAACTTTCTTCAATTGGACTCAAAATTATTACCATACGTTTCTACATAGAAGTTTTTGCTATCATTTTTGGGGGTGGGGTTGGATTTTTTATAATTGATCTTCAGTTAAACCACCTACAGTTTCTACTACTTCATATTTCAGGTCTTCTGTACTCCATGAAATGGATACACATGTTCTTCAAGACTGAACATAAATGGTTTTAACTTCATTTTTTTTCCTGGGTATTTTGAGGATTTCAAAATTGTTTGAGATATTTGTCTGTAGGAAAACTGTTCTGCTGGTTGTATCTTGATAAGAAACAGAAGTTTCAGAAGCTTCTTTCAGTGTTGTACCATGAGAGAAAAGGCCACAGAAATCAAGTTTTCTAACCATATGTCAAACAGCAGAATACTGTTATCTGGGGGTCATAAGTAATTATGATTTTGATTGTAATAAAATTTTAGTTTGCAAGTCTACACTATTGAAAATCTTGTTTGGAGTTTTTTGACTGCTGTTTGATTCATAACCTGTGGTTTTATCTGCATTGCTGAGAGCAACATGGGCTAAGAGATTCCTGTTAGCTGTGAACAAGGAAGATGTTGGAAATTGTCTAGCCACAGTCTGAGGGATCAGCGCTGGCTCTCTGACCTTGCTGAAAAACAGAGCAGAGCTGCCAGTGGAGAGGTGTGACATTTCAGCAGCTGAAGTAGAGTGGTATTTCTATACCAGACTAGAGTTCACAATAAGCAACAGCCTTTACCCTGTTGGAGTTTTATTCTCTCTGAGTTCTAGTACTGTCATTCAACCATTATTGTATTATTTAGTAATTTTAATTTTTGGTTTAATGTTTTTTAGGGATTCTTCAAATGGTGATGTTCCTTTATTACAAGGGCTTCAAAGTTGCATGCATTCATTATTTTTCTTTCGTAAGTTGCCACAGAAATAATCTGCACAGACATTTCTCTGCCCCTCTCCTACCCCTTCCCCTCCTTTTCCCTAGCAGAAATTCAAGCTCTGGTAGGGTCCCCAAGGCTTACTTTCATGAAGTAGTGCAAGACTACAGAAAGAGAAAGACAAAAAGAAAAAGAATTTTTATTATTCTTTAATATTAGCCTTCTCTCCTCAAAAACCTCTTTCTAGCTTACAAACAGTGTTATCAACATAAATGACCAAGAAGTTGCCAAGGCAACAGCTAGAGTAGCCAAAGTCCTGCACAGAAGAAAAGAACAAAGGAAGAAAAGCAGAAATTAGAAAATAACTGAGTGGTTTCTGGTAATGCTATAGCAATTTAACATGCTCACACTTTCCTCTTGAAAGGGACCTAATTGTACCAATGCTACCAAAAATGGGATTATGATCAGGAAATTGACTGAATGAAGCACAGGAGAAGCAATGTACTTTCACAGTGAAATGCATGAGTGTAAAGAAAGAAAGGCTACATATATTTTATATCTTAAAAAAAATTAGTCTGTCATTAGTTTTAATCAAAAAATGTTAGTCTGCCATGACTTTGTTTTGCCTAACTTAAATCACCTTTGAATAATTAGGTGATTAAAAGTAAATTATTTCAGAGGGTATTCCTCTCATGCAATGCTATACATTCAGGGTTTTCAAAAAATCATTTTCCTGGGAGCTGTGAAAACGATATAATTTTGAAAAAGCTGGTAATGCATAGGAAATATTATGGTCATTTATTCAAGGTACAATGCCTTTGCTGTTGCTTATATTACTTACATTACTGTTTCATTTGGGAGCTGCTGTCATAGGCTGGAGCTTTACTGTGTTGGAAGGAGCATCACCATGGAAGCAAGAGGATCCCAAGCTCCCAGTCTCTTTCTGACTGTTTGTTTCAGCGATGTGCATTTCTGTAGCACCTACTTAAATCATAGATCTAGAATGCTATAAGATTTATTTTGAGCAGAAACTGAAGTTGAATGTGGTTTCATGTCAGTGTGTTTGCATGATAATTTTTTCCCCTGGATGCTCTGCCATGCACAGCTCACAAAAGGCTGCTTCCATTCATCCCTATCAAATTCATAGGTTAACAGAACTCTTAAAAAATTAGATTATGCTGTTTTGAAGTTCACAATTTTTAGGTTATGTGGGATCTCAACAGTACTACCAGCATGACCACCACACTTTTAGATCTTTTACTGGTAAGTTAGTTTTGCAATCCTGGAAAACAATGCATTGCTGTGTAACGTGTATCCTTGTCCTGGCTGCACATCTGAATTTGAACAGATTCAGAGCCTGAAATTTTGAGATTTCAGTTCTGTAGATTACCCACGAAAAGTGAAATTATGGGGTTGTTTCAAAATTAAATTTTAAATAAACCAATAAACCAAAGGAGAATAATCTCGCCTCCAGCTGCTGCATGACAATTTCTTCCATATCAAAACTAATGGGAGAGTGGGTCTGTTGGACTTCTTCCCGAATTTTGGTGAGATATAAACTCTCCTAGATGAAAATATTATTTTTCTGAAGTATAAAATTAAATTATGTATATGTACAGAATACCTGATAATGCAATAATTATGAAGGGGTTATTTGTTTCCTCTTTAAAAGAGAGGTAACTTCTTTTTCCCAAACAGAAGACTCATCAAGTTAATGACACTAATTTTTGGTGCTGATCTGTAGACAAAAGGTTGTCACCTGGACAATGAAAGTTCCACTGTTTAAAGTTTTTTTCAAGTAGAATGGCCTCAAATTTAGCAAAAGTAAAATATTTTAAATAAAGACAGAAAAATTACCTATGAAGTTATACTTTATTATTTAAATCTAGTCCTTAAAACTGCTTGCTTTTGGACTAAAGAGTTGGGTTTTTGAAAGAATTAGTGTACCCAAACTTATAACTGAGAATTCCTCCAGGGAAACCTTACCTTACCTTGAATAAATAATATTTTGAGGTAATCTGTTACTTAAAATTACCTAGCTCAAGCAAAGCTAGCAAAATAAAATACAAGTTATTTTTGGCATTCAGAACATATTGTATTATCACAGTTGTATAGAAAAGGCAGAGGTGAAAACAGAAAGACAAATGCATTCACATAATTATCATGTTTCATTATCTTTAATTGACTTTTGGTGGAAATGTTAAAAGGACCTTTTTTCCCATCATTCATCCTACTTTCCTATTTCTTCCAAAAAGAATACCCAGGGTTGAATTTCTTTCCAGCACCTGCTTCTCCTTTTGGCCAGTAACTTTAAGTGTTACAAACAATCTCCCCTTCCAACCTTTAAAGTCCAAATCCCTCACCTTTGCCTCTGGAGCTGATTTGGAACAGTGAGGACTGTTTCACTGACCTGTATCTACCAGACAACTCCATCACACATGATGTGAGCATACAAATTGATGGCTGTCTGCTCTTGATAGATCCAACAACAGTGAAACACTTTGGGACAGTGGACCCTTAACCTCTCACCTTTAAAAAACTCCAGCAACATTTCCATCACTTGTGAAGTTAGACCAAAACTTGAACAAAACAATGGCATTTAAATGAATACCAGCTATTCTTAACTTTTATGTGGCAGTACTTACATGAAAACAGCATTTTAACTGTGTGCTAAATTTTAATACTACACCAGAATTGTTCCCACTTTGTGACTCTTGGGGTGTCTTTATACAATTTGTTTTCGGTGGGAGAGAAAAAGGCTAAAGGAATTACTAAAGAAATTACTTTAGCCAAAGAAATGACTAAAATCAAACTTGTGTATGCTTAAATGATGCCCAACTGGGCAGTGAAAATTATTAAAATGGATTAAAATGGCTTTTAATGATGTTTTCTCCCTTCAAATAAATGAGCCAACTCTTTTTCCTAATCTGAGTACTCTCTATTTATGAAGTGATTAAAACTGTTGACTAAGTCTTACCTTCTAGTGGCAAGCATAGTAATTTTTGACCATGAAGTTTTGGGGTGGGTTTAGCACATATTTGGTATTGTTAGAGAGTAGCAAACACCTTAGGCTAAATGTTTGCTCAAAATGAAAGCAAACAGTGCTGTCCTGCTCCTAGGCCAGCCTTTCATGGTTTTCTTTGCTTATCAAAGACATACATTTTTCTTCCAATTGCTGCTTGCTGATGTAAATTATTTAAGTACTTGTTCAATCATTTGTATTCAGTAGAACTGACTGATTTAAGTATGTATTCAGTTAAAACATGATTAGCACAGCAGAGACCAGAAAAAAATGCTCTAAAATAAACTAAATCGTTGACATGAGAATCTGCAGAGTTAGACAATATATAAATGACAATACAAAGGTGCAACTTCTGAAGAAGAACCTGAAAAGCTGCAAGTTACATCTTTTCAATTCTGTTTAGCCCCTCTGAATATGGGCATATTTTATACATCTCACATAGACAAGTAAGTAATTGGTAAGAGCCAGCAGTTACAATTGATTTAAACTGGTAAAGGAGCATTACAGGCAATATAGTTATTATTTTCCATAAAAATTATGTTCTGCCTAGATCATATTTCTGGAAGATAAGCCCATCTTTTTCTGCTGGGTGTCTCTGGTATGGTTTCAGCCTGATGGGGACAGTTTGCAAAAATGGGACTGAAAGCAAGAAGTTAACAACTGGACAGAAAAGACCCTGAATTTGGTGCTTTGTGTGATAGTTACAGGGGGAAGCCTTTAACATATTTGTCACATTCCCACTTGTTTAAACCCTGGTAAGTGGAAAGCATAAAGGCATTTTGAAGAAGTATCAGTGTGGCCAGCTGCTCTATAAGTTTTACATGGAGAGCCAGATAAAAAATAAAAAAACAACAAAATGTTCAATGTTCTTTCACTGAAGGAAAAATGAAGTAATGTGCAATGGATTAATTAACATTTACTTAGTTACTGTTACTTATAAATAGTTCCCAGGCACACTAATACATTTAAGTACAACATATTTTTTTCAAACATTTTTCTAAGTGCAAAGTTGAATAATAAATACAGAAAAAATATTTGGAGATAGACTGAAATAAAAATGAGCCAAGTTCACCAAAAGTTAGGTTATCACCCTAGCTGTCAGAAGCTGAGGCTAACATGATGGCAGTATGAAATGGAAGGTGTACAGAGTAGCACACCAACATCAGAAACTACTCACCAGTAACTAAGACTTGACTCAGAGCTGGCTTTAAGCATTAACTCGTGGGGTCAGCTTAAACCACACCAGTGACAACCCACCCATCACACTGACACTTCCTTGGGCACAGAGAGGACTCTTTATCCCCTCTTCAATAATATCAGACTCACTGCACATGCAGTGTAGAATCCTCTGTGTCATGGCAAAATTCCACACAATGGAATTTCCCAGGAGTTTCGAAGAGGCTGAGCTGATCCTTACCTGCATTCCTACTCATACTTCCCCTTGGTTTCTCATCTTTAATGTCAGCCTTTCCATGGTGGATGATCATTGTTTTGAACAAAGTAATTGATCAGAATGAATTAATCAGGAAAGATTTAGTCTGAGCAAAGAAGGAAGATATGCCAATATCCATAAGTGTTGAAATTTGTTATTCCCTAAAACCATTAGAACTTCCAAAAAACTCTTTTGACAAGGTTCCTGTGAAATTAAATTTCAATAAAAATGTAGGAAAAATCTCAGCAGTTTCAGTTCTGATAATGCACTGCAATTTTTATCTGGAAAAAATCCTGATTGAATATTTTGAAAAGTTTAAGCTTTACAGACAAAATTGTTGTTGCCCTATTGTGAAATGTTGCAGCCATACATTCTGCTTTAGAAGAAAAAAAAAGTCATAAACTGCAGTTTCACTGCAACAAATATGTTAAATGAAACTAATAGAAAAGAAGTACAATTAGCTAAAAGCTTTAAATCAAATTCCACAACTTGGCAGACTTCCCATTACCCAAAAAACAAGTGCTGAATTGAGAAGAATTCATTACAAAATCTGACAAGGACCTCAGACTGATAGCTAAAACATGGCCAATAATGATTTGGTATCAATCCCACAGTCACACAAAGGGAAAATATTTATACTTATTACAAATCAATAAAATAGCTGTTATTCTTTAGATTCTCATGCTGTAATGGCTCACTGCTTGAGCAATCTCACAGGAATGGAGTGACAACAGTTTTGTGATATTAATCCCTCATGTCTTTTGCAGGGTCTCCATGTACAGCAGGTGGTTACACATAGCTTTTTATTTCATATATTTTTGTCTGTGCACATATATATATATATATATGAAATGGTTTTAATTTTTTTAAATCTTATCAAAAGACATTACAGGGTCCTAGTCTAATAAAAACAAAAGAAACTGACCTTTCCAAAGATGCAAGAGGTAAGGATAGAGAGATTCCTTCAAGTCCTCAAGCTGGCATGGGCTGGGCTTGGTGAGTCAAGTTTGATACTGGAGCAGCCAAGTTATAAAACCAGAGGAGCAGCATGAGGGTGAACTCCCAGCTGGCAGCTGTTGGGAGCTGCAGGTGCATGGAGAAACAGATGCTTGGGGCATGCTGCAGGTGCCCATGGTGAGAACACTGAGCATGAGCACTGGGTGCAGCTCTGAGAGTTGGTGCAGAATTGGCATCAGCTCTCCAAGCCCACCATGGATGGTGTCCGGGGTCATTCTTGACAGAGGAAAAATGGAGAAGCCCAGGAGACGTGCAATGAAAAGGGAAGGGAANAAGGGAAGGGAAGGGAAGGGAAGGGAAGGGAAGGGAAGGGAAGGGAAGGGAAGGGAAGGGAAGGGAAGGGAAGGGAAGGGAAGGGAAGGGAAGGGAAGGGAAGGGAAGGGAAGGGAAGGGAAGGGAAGGGAAGGGAAGGGAACAGGAGACGAGGAATGGGAAGGGAAGGGAAGGGAAGGGAAGGGAAGGGAACTGCAAAAAGCAGATGAAGAGGAAAATTGTTTTTAAAAATTGGAAGTTGATTTGGACGCAGGGCTGACTTTGTAGTAATATGGAAATGAAGAAAAAAAGCCTTTGGTTTATTACAAAAGATAGCTTTCAAAGTGACAACTGGAGCTAAATGTACTGTGGTGAGAATGGGGCAGGTCACCCCAGGGGAGTATTCAGCAGGCATATACTATGTTCAAAGAACCCACATGTGGTCACTTGGCTAGTGGTGGACATTGAGAAGACAGCAAGTTCTGAGGTAGTGTTACCAAAATTATAAATTAATCAGAGAGGGAAAAGAATACTGAGGAGGAGACTTTCCATAATACAACAAATGTACTTGAGCTGTAGGTAAATATGTGGTACACGGGGTATGGATGTCCTTCCTCCCAGCCATATAATGAAACACAGGTGAGGTGGTTGGAGTGATAAAAGACAAATCAAGGAAAGATTTTGGAAAGGCAGCGGGAGGTGCTTTTTTCTGGTTCAATTTCATCTTGGTCAAAGAAATTCTCACTTTTTAGTTTTGAAAATGTGAGTGTTTAGCATATTGTCTCATGGGTAATCAAACACAAACAGGGCAAATCAGATTGGAACTCACAAAAGGGAACCAAAGCAGGAGCATCTGTTTCTGCTCCAGTGCCAGCAAACTAAGGAGTAAAGTTAAAGAACTAGAGTGACATCTACCCCTAAATCAGACATTATTTTACTAGGGTTTTTTTAATGTTTGGTGGACCATTGCTATGTTAAAAAAAAAAAAGGAATATGCAAGAAAGGAAGAATAAACTGCACTGATCATACAGAAGGCTCATATATCAAGACCTTAAATGAAGTTAATAAACCAAGCATCTCAGTGAGTTACAGGAGCCTCTATGAATGGCTCTCAACCCTGGGACTCAGCTGTATATGATGCAGTGTCTAGGCTGGTACAACATAGTTTTGGTTCTCTCCTACTCAGGAAACCCTTATGAATGTAATAGAAGGTCTGTGAGCTAAACCATGCAAGACAAAAAACTGCAAACACACAAGGTATTAGGAAACAGAGAATCTGTTGAAGGCAATAGGACAGAGGAGAGGTAAAGCCCAAGGAGCAACCATGGAGAAACCTTTCCTTCTTTCTGGCAATAGTTTGGTGAGGAAAGGCTCTGCTGCTGCTTCATTGAAATGGGAGTGAATATATAAATGCTTAGCCTAGTAGCTCATTAGTCTGTTTCCCGAGTGTGTACAATTACTAATAAATAATGACTTTCTCTTAAATTACGTATACCCAGCTTCTCTCTGTGCAAGGTAAAAATCCTATGAAAGTGACCCAGAGAGAAGGTTATATCTGAATTGGTGTTTCAGTCTGAACAATAAAAATACAGTATGGGATCTATATTACCAGTGCCTCAACTAGGAGAGCACCACTGACTGGGATCTGCTGAAAGAGATACAGAAGCAGGAAACACAACTGTAATGAGAGACTTTAATTACTCTCTGACAGACTAGACAAATGTCATATCCGGATGTGAAGCAGAGAATTTTTAGATAACATCAGTGGCTCCAGGAAGAAATAGAGAGAGCTGATTAGGGAGCCTGCAGTAGGAAATGCAACACTGGGCTCGGTGGTGAGTAATGCACAGGTTTGTTCAAAGTGCTCCAGGCAAAGGGCATCTCTGTAGCACTGCCATTGGGAACTGGCATTTGCAAATACATAAAATAATAATAATACAGGCCAACAGTCAACTAAGTTGGAATGAACACAAAAATCAGCAGGCTTTGCTAGGACCTGATAGGGACTGTTTCAACTCTCACTGCCTTCTCCACCAAAAAGTCCTCCACTGGGTGAAGCCAGACTTGTGAGCACACAGAGAGGCTGAGCCAGTCTCCAGGCCAGCAAAGGTCATACCATGGGCTTTTCTGAGGAGGGTCAGGTCCATAATCAGGGTGTCCTGTGCTTCAGGGAGTGTATGGACTATGTGACTCCTTGATTTTGGAAAATATTGGCTCCGATAAAGTGCAGGAGAAAGCATTTAACACAATATGAATCTTGTCAGATAAGAACAAAGGGAAAACCTGATTATCCTTTATGTTCAATGAAGGCCTGTTGTCCATACAATACAAAACAAAAAATCAAACCAAAAATTAAAAAAAAACAAAAATCAAACCACAAAACAAGGAATAGAAACGACACACAAAAAACCCCCAAACCAAAACAAAACTGGAGAGGGTAATGCCTAAAAGCAAAATTTCAAAAGGTCAAGAGTGATTGCTCTCAAGGCAGGTTTTCATCATAGAATTCTGTGTTACAAAAGAGAGCTAATGTTTCATTTCAGCTCTAAGGCAGGGCCTCTGATTTCCTCTCTTTGGTTCCTTTCCAGCCCCTGTGGGGCAGTCGGTGCATGAGCAGCATCGGGCTGAAGTCAGCTGGCTGTGCTGCTGCTGAGGAGCTGCATCCTGCAGCCATCCCACATCACTCTGCTCTGCCTTCCCCAGGCTGCCACTGCTGCTGCTTCTCCACACACAGCTGAGCTCCCCTTAGTGAGAAGCTCCCAGCGTGGCTCTCCCCTCCCAACAACCAGGGACAGCAGAAGGCAGAGATAAGAAGAAAGGACAAAATAATGAAAGGTGTCTGGAAATGTTTTGAAAAAGCACCTCAGTGTCAGCTTGCTGTATTAATCCAAATATTTGTGAATGCAGTTCTAACAGAGTATGGGCTTAGGTATACATTATTTGTTTTGCTGGATGGGTCTTACTGACTCCAGTTTAATTTTATAGAGCATCTTTCAGGTTTCTAAATCATTTCTAATAATAAATAACAGGGCAAAAGCAAAAAAATAATGTAAGTATAGAGGACAAAAAATTTGGGTGGGTGCGTAGGCAGGCAAACAGAAGATAAATTTGAAAATTGAGTTGATGGGGCAGAGATATAGAAAAATGCTTTCTGCAGTGTATTTGTATTACAGGAAGATATATAAAAAGATACATAAAAAGAGCTTTTGCAACGTGACAGCTATCATGCTTTCCAGGCAGTCAGCTGTCTGACTGTGTTCACATGGGAATATGTACCCTTTGGAAGCTGAAAAAAAATCTATGTGAAGTTGCATAAAGTTTTGCAGTGTAATCTGTTCTGAATCATCTCTGTTTGCTTTTCTCATCCTTGTGTTTCATAATGACATCCATCTTCACAAACCACAGATATTTCTACTTAGATTTTAATTTTCTCTTGATTACACAATTCCTTTTTGTTGGTTGACCACAAGTTATGTCACATAGCCAAATAGAAATTTTGTAGAGAAATTGTGTCTGAATTGATGCTAAGGATCTGTAGCAATAACCAGATATTCAGTGCCATACTTTGGCAAAGATTATATGCTAATATTATCCGTTTCCAATCACTTCATGCACAGGCACTCATTTATTCAGAAACTACTTGACAATTTTAAGCTCCTTTATACTGTGTGTTTTACATCTGGGTAGCTGTGGCTGAATATTCTATTTAGTTATTGGAAAATGAGGCTAAGCCTTTCCCCAGATTTATGCTCACTCCTAATTATTTGAAGGTCTACTGTAAAAACACTTTGTCTTTAAAGCTTCAGTTCTGAGCACACCATATTGAACAAGTCTTTGGTTTTTTACTGTGTAAGAAACCTGACATATTTCTGACAATCTGATGTAAAGTCAATAAAATGGGTGTCAGGCTGGAGCTCCATGTGTGCTTGTTCTTGATCACAAACCGGTAGAAAGCCCATCACTTCATGGAAGGGCAGTGCTACAACTGCTTTTCTCTCCAATACACCATGAAAACCTGGTTGTCAAGCAGGTGGCAGGTAAGGCAAGCAGCAATGCCTCATGTGGAGGGAAGGAATTGGAGATGGGCACTGTGCTTTGAATTTAGAAGACCTCGGTCTAGAACATGTATATGAACATGCCAAAGAAACTGGTGTGGATGTCTTCCATTGCAGGAAATTAGACCAGGCAGACTTGCATTCAAATTTGTTCTGAATATTTCAGGATTCATCTGATTTCAGGATTTCACTACTAAGAATCTTTAAATATTTTCCACTGTCAACTGCTCATTAATACCATTATGTTAAGTCTTGTGTATTTAATTTCCTGATGTAAATTTTCTACATTTAGAAATGGAGCTGCAGCTCACTCCAGACATGAAGGAGCACCTTTAATCCTTCTTCTTGGTATTGATGTGCTGACTTCACCTTCTGTGTAAGTTAGCCTACAGAATATTTACTCAGGGCCTGGGCTGGTTTTGTAATTCATGCTGAGCTCTGCACTGTAGCAGCATTACTTTTTTATGTACCTGGTCTATAGACTAGTTTATGTCTAGTATACATATGACTGCCTCCCTGATTATATTATTGTTTTGTAATTTACAATGAGACATCTTGTATGAACCTTCCCCCTTTTTTTTCTCCTTTCCTAGTTTTCAAAGCAGTTTGCAAAGGATATTTGGTGTTGTCACTTCTACTTTATCTGTAAGGAAACTGAGGCCAGGAGCAAATGCCTGTAGTCATCTGGCAAACCACTGGCTGAACCAGAAATAGCACCCAGAAATCTTGCTTGCAGTCCCAGCTCTGATCTTCTGGTCCATGTTGCCTCCCACACATATGAATAACTGCACTTCCACAAAAATGAAAGGCTAAATAGTCCACAACAGCTCTGAAGTTGTGTCCCAAATGTTCACCTACCAATAAAATAAATGAATGACATGCCCAAGCTGTGTGTAATATGTGTAGTTCACAATTTTATTCTCTATTTCAGCATAGCAAAAAGGAAGGCAACAAATGAAAAACAAGCAAATCTTTTTCTTGATTGCAGAGAGGCTAATAAAATCTGGGGTGTGAACACAATGTTTCATAAGTACCTGATCATGAAATTCTGTAAGCAGAATCTGTATTACAGAAGAAAATACAACAGTTTGTCACAGAATGAAAAAATGCACATACCTCAAAAATGACATACCTGAGCTACTATTGATACCAAAGTTCACTTGTCATTCAAGAAAATAAAACTGTGCATTTGAAAAAAGAAGCAGATCAGTCTTACAGGATTTTAGCTCAAGCTTCATTGTTTTCCTACAGAATCTCACACAGCTCAAGGCATTGTAACAAGTTGCTTTTTCAATATTATTTTTGGTGCTTTTGATTTAAAAAATAAATCAGAGAACTTTGACTACAGCTTCTATTTCACATAAGCTGTAAAATAGTATTTACTTGTCATCAAAACACCACTTGCATTCAAAGGAATCAACAGTATTATGCACTTCTTTCTCAGAAGCATTTCTGTTGATTTTCAATGATTTTATATGAAAAATAAGTATTCTGAAATTTGTAATTTTTAAGAAAATTCATTTTATAATACCAGAGAGGATAGGCAGCATGCTATCCAACTTTGGAGTACCCACTTTGGAGGAATCAACTGCCAACACACAGGATCATTACCCATGCAGGGCTTGTTTACACCTGATCTTGAGGGGAGAGAGATGAACAAATCATTTCCTTCCCTTGATGGGATATATGTCTCTTGCCAAAGAACTTCCCCTGGGCCATGTACACGTAAGTGTACCGAGAAACAGTTCCCATGATGAGCTATTATGATGGATCAAAAGAAACTGCAGAGACAGTACAATGGCAATTGAAGGTTTTTCAGTGGTGCCTCATATATTTGCACTTCATAACAGAAACTAAAAACATGAAGTGACGCACAGAAGTGCAGTGAAGTGTCTAAAATATGCACTGACGTTTTAAGAATATGCCCACAGAATATTAAATAAGGGCCCAGTTCACGTTGCTGCCGAGTAGAACCAACTTCTGTTCTGCTTTAGGAGCCCTGAATGTCCTGAAGGGGTTTGGGCCCTGAATCACACACACCAGTGAAATGATGATTCCTGCAGAGAGACACGGAACCTTTTAAAGTATGCCAGAAGTTCAGTTTTGAGAAATGGTATCTAATTTTTAATAGGATGGTCTAATTTTTAATAGCACCCTTTCTTATAACTTATTGAACTGCATGCAGCAGTGCAGACAGGAATGCTGCTGGTGGATGAGTGTTGAAACTTCAAATTCCTCCTTTGCTAAAGCTGAAATCTTGATCTACAATCCCACCATTCTTTCCTGCTTTGACTGTTCCTTGCCAGCTTCAATTGTCAATCATCTAAAATCCTAGCAGGTCTGTACTGGTGTTTGATTGTCCTTGGTCCTTTCCATCTCTCCATTAGACAATCATCTCTTAGAGCACCTTTCAGCTGCCATTTCTCAGTGGCTGGATTTGTTCCTATGATTGAAGTGAAGCTCCACTTCTCATGCTATTTATATATTTTTCTGGATTCATTTATATTCTTGTAAATTCGTGTAAGCCTGGAAACACTGTTTCCCACTTGAGCATGACTATTTATACCAGTATCTAGAGAATTCTTTGGCAAGTTCTTTGGGATTTGCCAAAACCAGTTGATGCTATCCAAAGCCATCCCTTGCCACAGCTCAGCAGCTGGAATGGGGCAGGGATCACTCTCAGTTTGCAAGCCATTCATTAGCATGGACCCTGTGCTAGGATGTAGCCACTCAGTCCAATATGTGTATAGATAGCAGAATAGGTCCTCAAGCAATTACTTCCAGTCATATCATCTGATATTTTTAATTGATTTAATTTTTTTGTCATATTGCACATCTTGATATTTCTTTCTATACAGTCTGTGTCATCTACAAGTAACTACGAGTGCAGAGAAATTAGCAACTTCAGAAGTACATTCCAATCACCATCATCTTTACTTGCATCCTTCTTCTTCCATTTCTCACATTCACTGTTGTTTTATTTCATTCTTTCTCTGCTTTCCATGGTTTTGTGTACTAGTGAATTTTTTATGTCTCTTTCATCAGTCTTTTTTGTCTCTCTTGTCTCCCCTGGCATGACCTTTCATCCCACACTGTGGCTTTTTGACCTGGATTCCTGGCTAGGAGTATGTTTCATAGTGAAGACTAACTCTTCTCCCTGCTCTGAGATAACATCTTGTTCGCCTTCCTCCACTTCTTGCAACCGCCTTCCATCAACTTGATTACAGAGCTTCCATTTCCTTTGGATGATTTCCCTTTGCTGTTTTATTAATTTCCTTTATTTTAGCTGAAGTACTGCAGTAATATAATCTCCCGTCTCAGTAAGTTATTTCTCATAATTATTCTTTCTTCCCTTTCTTCTCCTGTTATTCCACAGCTGCTGTGAGCTAGGTCTGCAGATGCATGAATCTGGGCATTACAAGCTGGGCCCTGGATCAGCTGGAATGGTGACTTCCACTTTGGCCATTGATTCTTCTGCTGCAGGCTGTGCTAGCTGTGGATGGTACCTCATTTGCCCACTCAAAAGCTGGCTGGTTACTGAGCTGCCCTGCTCAATTTCAGTTTCAGAAAAGACTGGATGCACATCTGTGGTTTCAAATCTGTAAGTATTTTCATATAGATAAAACCTTTACAGAGGCCAGAGAGGACTACTGGCTGATTTATGCAAATCTGGTCTGTGCTCTAGGCTTGTAGACCTTCCAGAAATGCCACTAAAGAGTGAAAATGACATTTTTGGGACTCCATAGGGCAGACCAATACCCTTCTCTCATTTACCCTGTATTGAGCCTAATGCCGATGTTTGGCCATGCTATAGAGAGATATCTGATATGTTTTCAAAAATATAAAAAAGATAAGAAGTCATCTCTCATCCAGTATACCCTAAAGCCTGTGCTGCTTTCACCTGCTAGATGAGACTGCTGTTATCTATTTATTAAGATTTTTTTTACTATATACATGTGTGTAGATGAAAAGTCTTTCTGTCATGATATCAAAATATATGAGTTCACAGTACCTTATTTGTGAAGGCTTAATTTCACAATGAACAACAATGAAGAGCTGGAGCAGATGAAGTACACAGAGATGCTTAGAGAGCTGGGTCTTTTCACCCTTGGCAAGAGAAGGGTAAAGGAGACCTCTCTGCTGTCTTCTGCTGCTTGATGGTACGGAGAAAAGGAGACAGAGGGAAATTCTTCATGGAGATAGAATAGTGGTAAGATAGCAGGTAAAACATGCAAGCTGCAACATGTGAAATTCTTTGTTGATCAAATAAGTGTGTTTTGAACATCTGTCATATCAAGTCTGAGCCAGTTGTATTATAAACATGCAGCCACTGAGGAATCCTGTAGAGTTTTTCTTCCACTCATTATAAGATACAACTCCACATGGACCAAAGGTCTCCATGTTTATGTATCCATACACATATATATATGTGTATGTATGTATGTGTGTATGTATGTATATACCAACATTTTCACAATAGAGACAAGGCTCACCCGTAAAAGTTGTGAGCTGGGAAAAAAAATTGCTTGCAAGCTCTCCATATTCCATGCATAGCTTGGAGTCATAGAATCATTACCATTGGAAAAGACCTCTAAGATTATCGAGTCTAACCATTAACACAGCATTGCCAGCTCCACTCTAAATCATGTCCAAAAGCACCACAGTCATACACCAAGGGCAGGTTTCTTGCAAGAATCATAAGTTGCCCACAATTTATCAAAAGTTATGAAATTATATATATATATCCATTAGAGACATCCTTCACTAGACACTGATCAAGAAAAATCAGTGAGAGATTTGTCTGTCAGTCAGAGCTGCAGCAGTTTTTCAGTTCCACCCAGGAAGAGGTAGATGAGCAGCCATAGATACAGCCCAAACCCCAGCAGCAAGGCCAAGGTAGAGCCCCATGTTGCCCTGTCTAGTAACACATCACAGATCTCACTGTCAAGACTGGGAAAGATTGATATGTTTTCAGTTATGCTGTTGGGGGTTAGATTTGGGGGGTTTTTTTGTTTGTCTTTTGGAATTTTTTCCCTCCAGTTGCTAAGCCAGTAAGGACTGAGTGCTTGTCGGTACTTAACAAAAGACAAAAGAAACCAGGGAAGGGACGGGGAGCTGGGGGGTGGGCACTCTTTCCCTTGGCACTCCGGAGAGAAGACACACAGGTTTTTTGGCTTGCTGCGAGAGGAGTTTCACTGTCACCATCGACTCCGCTCCTGGGAAAACCCACCACCATCTGCTCGTGTGCCTGGGGATTTCTGAGCTCTCCTCCTGCCCTGCTGAAGTGGGCCCGACCCTGTCCTGTTGTCACTCTGAGGCTTTTGCCTGTACTGACCTCACACCCTTTTGCTCAGCCAGGACATCTCTGCTGCTCCAGCCACCACTGCAGAACTGCCCATCCACCTCATCACCAGCCCGGGATCTCCCACCGTTCCAGCTTGGTGCCTCAGAGCCACTGGGGATCAGACTGCCCTGGGATTTGTGGTCCCTCGAGGTTCTTGGTCCTGTCTTATTATTAATGCTGTAGCTGTTTGTTTGTTTGTTTGTTTGCTTGCTTTGTTAGATATATATATATTAGTAAAAAAACCCCTGTTATTCCCATTCCCACATCTTTTTGCCTGAGAGCCCCTTAATTTCAAATTTATAATAATTTGGAGGGAGGGGGTTTGCATTCTCCATTGCAAGGGGAGAGCACCGGCTTCCCCTAGCAGATACCTGTCTTTTCAAAACAAAACATATGCCCTTAGTCCCTGACTGGTTTATTTTATGGCATGATCTCTTACAAAGTCAAGAGTGCAGGAGTTATAGGACAGCACTGAGAGGACATCCAGTGGTGCAAAACTACTGTAATTTTGCAGCTTCTTTTGCAAGAACTTCCTAAATTATGGCATGGCCCTTAATATGGGATTTGCAAAAGGCACATGGGGAAGGAAAATTGCACTGCATGTCCAGCAGAATGAATCCCAGTTACTTCATTCAGAAGATAGAAGTGGAAAGTGGAAGCAAAAAAGTTTCTTTCCAGTCCTGCTTTTTAAACTTAGATTTATTTTTCCTGTAATATGCTTTCTGTTAAAAATATAAACTAAAAAAAGATATAGCTAAAAGTTGAATGTAGAGATAAACGTATCACTAGCTCAATCTGTCCTAGGAAATTGCATATTTTTCCTGGTTCTCCACAGAACTGAAAGTCTTTCTATAAGTAACTAAGCAGATTCATACAGAACATACCAGTATTTGAAGCTCAAGAAATAGAAGCTGAAATGTCTAAGAAAAAATTAAATATACAGAAAGCAAGTTCTACTAAAAGGAAACCAAGTACAGTAAATGAAGAATGGCTTTTTCTAGATGTTTCACTAGATTTACCACGCCCTTAAAAAGAAGGGGTTTTTTTGCCTTCAGTTTGGTGAGGGAGTATCATAAACTGTCATCATGATTTCCCAAACCAGCTATTTCAGGCCTGCAATGGGGTAAACATGGCACATCCCTAGGAAAACAATGCTAGGATTATGCTGCTCCTCCACAAAATTACTCAGCTGTCTGGCATTGCTATAGACATCTGCAAAAGAGTACAGCTGGTCTTGCTGAAGGGAATTCAGACTATTGCAAGTCTCCTTTAATAGAATAAGCATCGCTTAAATTAAGAACTGCACACAAAACAGTCAAAAAATGAGCTCTGTCTCTTCCATACTGTAATTCCGTACTACAGAGTGAAACACAATTATTATGACCTGATGTGGACATAAGGTCCCAGGCAGGACCACAGTCTTTTTAATTTGTGGGCAAGACTTTTCTGAAGCTGATGTGCTAGCTGGGCAAAATCTGCTGCATCGTTACAAATTTCTCCTGTTCAAACGTAAGGGGAGTGGGAACCAGTGGATGGATGCCAGTATGCTGAAAATGTAAAACTAACACATGTGAAATTGGAAAATTGCATTGCTCTTTAGTAAAAAGCAGCCTAGTAATGGTGCAGCAGAGTGTGACAAAATTCAAAACAGTTGTATGAGGTATAGACTGCCTTGGGAAGCTAATTTAATCTTAATATGAGCCATAGACATCTGTCAAGCCAGTAACATTGGAAACAGATGCAAGCTCTAAAAAATCCACTGTAGGATGAACATCTGGCTTACATGCTATTACTCCAAATACACAAAATGAAAAGAAAAAGGTAACCAGATAAATGAAACGGATGGATTAGGAACAAGGAAAATTCTTGCTTCCCGATAGCTGAGAAAAGCATAGGCTTGAGGCAACGAAGATAAAATGGAAAATAAAATTCAATGGGAAGTAAGGCTTTTCGTTAACACCAAGAGTATTTCTCCTCCAGCAGAAATATTAAGGCAAACCTTAATATAAAAGTATACGTTTTAAGATGTTTTTTCAAATGGATACACTGGTGAGGTTCAGAATAGGTCTGTAAAAACTACATTAAACAAAACACATACGGTATCCTGAAGCTTTTTTCGTATAGTCAAGTGAAAAAACAGACAAAATACTGAATAAAATAGGGCGGCTCAGGAACCAAATCCAAAGAGTGTATTAAAAATCCCTTATTTGGAGCTCCTTGGGTCTAATTTACTAAACTTCCATCCCATGCTGATTAAGTTTATTTCCATAGATTCATATGAGCTGAGATTTTTGTATCTTAAAGTCTTTTAGAGAAAATAGAATATCTGTCTCCATGTTCTGAATGGACCATGAAATTTGATTTCTTCTATGTTTTATTTCTAAATAAGTTATGAACCAGACATACAAACAAGCCAAATACCAGGACATACCATTCAATATTTAAAATGCTCAATTTTACTAATTTTTTTCAAAAGATAGGGCTGGAAACCAAAGCCTGTGTACCACCATGAATTCTGGGGACATAAAAGTTGAATGATATATCCTAATTTCTTTTCATCCTGACCCTACATATGCTAACCTTCCTTTCTTGCACACATTCTTAGTTTATTTACTTCAAAGTTGCCTCCTAGTCTTTCAGTCACTGGTTTATGTGCATAAAACCTGCCTGTGTATTCCACTTGTCTAAGCTAATAATAGGTATGGCTTTGCCCCTTTGCAAAATGTCTCTGGCATTTCTTAAGTGTTTTATTCTCTACTCTTAATAACCTTCTTTTAAGATAGGATTCCACATGTAATAGTTATATTCATCAACAGGAATTCATGTTAGCAATTTTGGGACCACTACAGTATTAGTATACAGCAATAATTCTGTTGTGTTGCAGAAGAATGTAATATGAAAGCATGAAGTCCTTGCTTCTATCACTGACTGCTCCTGAAAGATTTTACAAATGCATATTTGCATGGACCTCTGTTCTGGGATGTCACCCTATAGTATTGCTATCTTGAGCTCCTATAAACCCAAGGGATTTTGGTAGAAAAACCATCAGTTGTTTTCTACAATGCAATTTATAAATGTTAGCTCAAATAAAAGCAAATATTCTTTTCTATAGACTTAAAACCTTTAAACTGGAGTCTCCATGTTCTTTAAGAACATTCTTTTGGGTCTGTAACTTTAAATTTTTGGAAGACAAACCAAAAAATCATATGGTGTACCAATAGGTACCAACAGTTTTACCCTGTTAAAACCCAATTAAGATGGAAAGTATGTTTTTGTAAGTAATAGGTTAAAGAATATGACAGATATGTTGTACCTATGTGAAAGGTAGCATTAGGAAACCCCAAATCTCAGAAGTAAAATTACTTTTAAGTGCACAGTTGTTACTTACTCTGCCATGGATTAACATCAGCATGGGGAAAATATTTCTAAACTCCTTTGCTTCATTAAATTAATTTAATCTATTTCATACCTATCTACAACAGACGTGAATAATTGATTAAAGATATTATATGCTGTCATTACATGGAATACTTATTGAACTCAGATGCTTTTTTTTTTTATTTCTTCATTGCATAAATTTTGGGTTTTGATTTAGAAATACATTTATTAAGAACTTTTAACAGAATACAGATGATGGAGGCTGATGCCCAGTGCCAGAACTAGAGGCCATGGGCACAAAATGAAACATGAGGGGAAAGGAAAGGAAAGGGAAGGGCAGGGAAGGGAAGGGAAGGGAAGGGAAGGGAAGGGAAGGGAAGGGAATTGTGACTTTTATGATTCAGTTCAGATATGGTCACTGTAACTCAGAAATAATAATCATTGAAATTTAAAATAAAGGAAAAATAACAACAGTGATGGAGAAATTCTGGATGCAAGGGTCAAAATTACTCCACTATTTGAACCAGAGTGAAAACACCCATAAAGAAAGTGTTACTGGGTTTGTTATTTATATTTTTGCATACTGCAGGAGCTGAGTTCTCTGGCACCTATTTACATGATAGAGGACACTGTTCCCTGAAGTGTAAATTCAAGCTCAGGACACCTACTGCTACTGTTGTAGCCTTAAGTAAACTAAATAACAAGACAACAGCTGAGCTGTGCAGATGCTCCTTTCCTTCATATCACTTTGGTATCTTGTATCATACTGCTATTTATGTAAATTTTGTTGTNTCATGTTAAAATTCAGCAACTTGATTGCATTTCTTCAGCTTGACTAAGCTCTAGATGAAAGAATATTTGGGAATTCTNCCATGAACTTGATTGCATTTCAACAAAATATGCAAAGCTTGGGTTATGTATGGGATAATCCATGCAGGAGGGAAACTGATAACATTTCATCTTTAGAGTGAAGATGGGCCTGGGCTTTACTAAGCTCTGGATGAAAGAATATTTGGGAATTCTCCATGAAATCATTGTAAGAATACTTAAGAAGATCCTAAAGTGTGAAAATCATTGACATAGAATAAGTGTGGTGTACAATGAAACATGCAGCAGCAGAAGTAAATTGACAGAAAAACACCAGTGGAGAAGGTACCACTATCCACTAGAAAATTTCTTGTCCTTCAGACAATTAGAAGTAGAAAAAATGATGAAATTAATTTTCTCATTGCATCATCTTTTAAAATAAGCAACCTTTAAAAAGAGATCCTGAAAAAAGAATGTGTAAAATAAATAAGACTATAATTCTTGTGTATCATCAACCCTATAGGTGATGTAAATTTATTTTAAAATCAGAACAAATTTAATTTTAAAATTCATGGTATGGTTCATTGCATATTCTCTGTCTAGATCTTACTGATATTATTATTTCACTTGCAATTTAACAAATAAAAGAGAATTTCCTGAGAATCTACAGAATGGAAAGCTCTCTTGAGATATAAGCATTTGAAAGAGTTGGATAAATATATTCTTTCTTTTAAAATGTGCCTGTATGTTTTGACCTTTAACTGTCTGATGCTTAAATATTGAATTAAAAACACAAAGGACAAAATTTTCTCAGCTCAGTACAGTGGACACTGCCAACTGGGATTTTTAGTTCCACATACAACTCAGCATCACTGACAAGATCCACATCTGACCTCAAAGAGAAAAATGGTGCCTTTTAACTAAAGACATACATGTGGAATAATAGCATGAATATCGATAAGTCTGGCTCATTGTTTCCTTTCAAAGTTTGTTTTTTATATGAGTTTTATAATCTCCTTTATGGAA
>VWYE01028409.1:0-38238 GCA_013398995.1 Alaudala cheleensis
CTGGGTTTTTCTAAGTCAATCCTGATGATCCACCCTGCCAAGTTAGTGCCATTTGCACTGGAAATCCAGATTTTTAACAAGCAACCCCATTCTGGGAAGAAGGTGCTGAAGGATGCCCAAAGGAATGACAAATTAACCAGGGTAAGACCCATGGTTTTCATCTGCTACTCTGAAATATTTTGAAACTGGAAACAAATTCAATGGTTTAACATAAATCTGATGTAGGAAAAAGACACAGAGTCTGGCATGAAATTCAATATCAAAAAGCTCTTAGCATCTTGTAAAAAACACTGACTCAATGAAAAGCTTATGCAGGCTGAAGTTGTGAGATGATAAAAAAATGGAAGAGCTAAATATTCTTTTAGTTTGCACTAGTGTTGAGATTTCATGTTTACAAGCCATTAAGTTTTCTCAGCAAATTCCTTTTCAGATGCAGAAGAAATCAGATTTGACACAATTTACCCACAGACTAAGTTTGAATCAACAGAGATATCCCAAAATATTCCCAGAGAAGTGAGAGCAGACATTTTTAAACCCCAACACGTTTCCTCTGCTTGCCCAAAATCAGAGAGAGAAGTGT
Source organism: Alaudala cheleensis (assembly GCA_013398995.1). NCBI lineage: Eukaryota > Metazoa > Chordata > Aves > Passeriformes > Alaudidae > Alaudala > Alaudala cheleensis. The sequence goes on from VWYE01028409.1 coordinate 581, forward strand.
TTTCTGTCAGACAAGAGCATCACTTTGCACTCTGGTGTGAGGATAACTCTGAATAGATCCCACTGATAATGACAGAACTGTGGAATGGGTTGGGAAGGATCCTGAAGATCATCCAGGGGATGGGCAGGGACCATTTCCACTATCCCAGGCTGCTCCAAGCATCTCCTGACCTCGGACACTGCCAGGGATGGCACAGCCACAGCTGCAGCAGGGCCTCACCACCCTCACAGGGGAGAATATCCCCAAAAAATTTCAAAAAAACCCTCCCAAATCCCTAAAAAACAGCCCCTTACTGTGAAGTAGAACTGCTCAGTCTCCTGCTGGTTTGCCCTTCTCTTGGCAATGCTGGGTTTGCTCATGAACGTTTCCGACACCGTGGATTTCACTGACTCCATGGAGTTGCTGTACTGGAAGCAGTCAGAGACATCAAAGTCCTCGATGGTGACAATGTCCTGGATTGTCTGCAGCGTGGCCTCCATGGTCTTCTTAACCTGCCCAGCAAGAAGGAGACAACTCAGAAGCTCCAGGTTTTGTGTTGTGAGTAAACAACAGAGGCAGGGAAGTCCCCCGCAGCACTTTGCTAATAAACAGATATTACTGGTTTCACACCCTGAGTGCTGTAATTAATTTTGGCTCATTAACAGCACAGTCCATGCAAGCACAGAGCTGGCAGCACCCTGAACCTGCCAGGACTCTGTGCCAGGATTGCAGCTGGGATCTCACGGGCTGGGATCAGGAGGAGATGGAATGAAATTTAACCTCAAAGCAAAGAAAGCTGCAAACAAAGATTCTCTAAATTGTCTTCTGCAGCTTCTGGGCATCAGATGTTAATTACAAACAGGGCTTTGCTGCACTGGGCATTTTTACTGAAGGACAGTAAACTTGCCAGACATAAAAGGGGTTGCAAATTTTGCCCCAAAGTTCCTGAACACAGAGGTGCAGAGATCAGATCCCCATTCCTGTCATCTTCTCATCTTGGATAGCCAATTAAACAAAATCCTCTTTAACTCAGGACATGCAAACTCACTTCAAAACATTCAATTCCTCCTTTTCCCTTTGCTATCCAAATTCAGCTTTGGCAACATAGCCAGTCTTATCAAGCTAAGGATGGGAAGAGAGATATGGGGGGTATTTTAAAGGATTCTCTCCTTGCACCCAACTTTCCTTTTGTTGTGAGATCACACAACAATTAACACACAAGATGCTTTGCCCTTGAATTTTATCACAAGTGTTAATAAAAAAAGATCAAAACAAGCAGATTCCTCCACAATCAGTGCCCAAGAAGCTCTGGCAGTGGCTAAGAGGGGTTGCTGAAGTGTGGTTCTTCACTGACCTCCTCATTTTCGATCTTGAGCGTGGACAGGCGGGACTGCAGCTGCTGGCACCTCTGCACCAGCTCACTCTGCACGGGCTGCTGGGCACAGAGCTGGGACTCCTGCAGGACAAACAGCACAGCAGGGCACTGCAGTTACTCATGGATTCATCACACACAAACTTCCTCTGAACTTTAAAAACCTGGGTTTCAACCAGAGGGGAAGGTTCTGCCAAACTGCAGCTCCCTCCCTGAGAGGGCTGAACAGAGAGCAGGAGATCATGAGAGCTAGAAACCATCAGCTGCTTTCAGTGATGTCAGCTCCTTGTGTGCTTTGGAAGCCTTTTGGAAGTGTTTTATCCCAACTGTTTGGATAAATCACATCAAAAAGCAAGAATTTGGTTCAGTGCTCCAGCCTGGCATCCTGGGGCTGGGACTGCTCAGCTGAGCCACCTGCACAGCAACAGGCACAGGCACTCCTGAATGAACCCAGGGCAGCTGAAATTAAAAAAAGCAGAGGCTGGGGACTTGTCACAGACACCAGAACACCGAGGTTCCCCTGAGCTGCTCAGAAAAACTCTCATTCCACAGCATGAGGCAGCTTTTCCTTTTTGTTCTGGGTTTTGTGTGGGTTTTTACAAGAAAACACTGCCCTCACTGCCTGAGGCTGTTTCTTCAGAGACAGAAATTGAAGCTGGGAGTTTCATCCCACCCATGCACACACAGGATCACAGATTCTGATTTCACCTGCTGCCTGCAGCACCATGGCAAGGAGAGCATCAGCTGCATTTCTAAACACTCCCCCAGCCTTGAGAAGCAGCAAGAGAAATAATTCAGTGAATGGGAGCTGCTCCTGAATGAGACTCTGCAGGTAATTCCTTTTCTTCCCACGATCTCACAGCATCAGAAGCACAGAGAAATCCAGGAAAGGTCATTTACAGTCTGAAGGTTTCACTTCAAATGGGAGAGACAAAGAAGAGCCTGGAGCAGTGGCTGGAATTCCCAGCCCAAAAGAAGAGGCTGCCTGCAAGAGACCATCCTCCAGCCTGTGCTCAGGGGGAAATCTGGAAATCCAACCAACCTCCCAAAACTGTCACACTGTGCATGTGCTCCCATTCAGCCTGTGGGATTTTCAACAGCTCCCAGCTGAGCAACCCCATCTTGATCAACCCATAAAAAGAGAGGGGTTGAAATGCCAAAAATGCAGAGTCCTCTGACAGCCCCAGCTCACAAAAAGCACCACTACAAAGCATTTGTGCTCTCAGGTTGCACACTCAGATGCTGCAAAAAGCCAGCATTTAAGTTTCTTAAACTGACCCTTCCAATCTCAAAACTCACAGGCATTCCTGGGCATTAACCTGTAGTCTGAAGGAAAGTGTTTCCTACTCTCATTTAATATTAAACCTAATGAAAGCATTTTCACCTCCAGTGATGGATCAGGATGAGAATCAGGATTTAACAGGAGCAAAAACATGCTCCAAACCACAGAAACTTGGGGTTGCAAGGGACTCTGGAGATCATCCAGAGAGTAAAATTCAGATATCTCTGCCACAAGCCTCTATTTAATCTTTTATTCCCAAAAGAGCCAACCAGGAAGGGGGTGAACCTATCAAAAAGGAGGAGGAGACCCCTCCACTGACCATGTCCCCCATGTGAGGCTGGAACTCGAACTTCATGGGTGGGCAGAAGACGTTGTTGTACATCTCCATGAGCCTCTGCTTGTCGCTGTTGGCGTCCAGGTTCTCCACGGCGTTCTCGATGGCGTCCAGCCCCTCGTGCTTGGACTGCTCCAGGTTCAGCTCTGCTGACAGGAACGTCCTCAGGGCTCTGTTCAGGCTGGCGTGGTAGCCCAGGTCACAGCACTGCTGGAAAAAAAACACACACACACAGGGCCAGATGAATGAAGGGCATGGAGCTGCAGGATGGAAGGAGAATTTCAGGCTTTCTGCGCTAACGGGAACTGAATCGCCCCAAGTGAAAGCTGAGTTTGACCTGAGGCTTTCCAGCACTGAGGTTGTGGGGTTTGGATGGTGCTGTGTGATCTCACAGGGTGAAAAACTTAAGATTTAAGGTTTTAGTGTCTAGTAATGTGTGTGAGCAAAGATGGAGGGCTTTAGGCATTGTCCAAGTTCTTCTTTTCACCTCCTTCTTCATGGCTTTGGGTGGTTTTCTGTAATTGGGTGAAAAAGGTCCCCACTGCAGACCTTTAGTGGCCATCATTGGGTCAAAAACATAATAATAGAGGTGTCATCTCATTATTGGGTAAGCAGTGCTTAAAAAACCTTGGACAAAGTCAGTAGTGGCCATTTTGCCACGTTTTTCTAGCAGCTGGTGAGAGCTCAGGGCTGGTGAGTCTGTAAATAGATAGATATAGTCTGGGAATAGATAAGATATAATAAATCACCAAGTCTGAACTTGAATTTATGTTTCCCTTGTATAATTCATCCTGACCTTGGTGGAACAAGGAAAAGAATCAGTGCCACAATAAACACTTCCAAAGGCAGGAGTTGTATAAATGGGGAAGGAGTTGTGGGGTCACCTTTTGGGTGGTTGCATCTCTCACTGTGTGCACAGAGCACTTCAACCTGTAACCCCATGCAAATTTTATCACCATGTTGTAATTATATAGCTGGAATTATAAAGTGTAATATAAGCTTAAATCATGGTGAGTTTGTGGAGTTTTCTTGGAGTTTTAGAGACTCATTTTTCATGGAGTATTAGAGACTCATCCAGCAATGAAGTGGTGAAGTTTAACAGCAGGGCAGTGGATTTCCCTCAATTCTAAGCTGACTTTTAGGGGTTTTGTTCCTATGAATACACTCCAAAATCCTTAAATAACATCATTCAAAGGAGGAGGAAAGCAAGGCACTGAAGAGAGACAAGACACAGGNGCCTGAGGCTGTTTCTTCAGAGACAGAAATTGAAGCTGGGAGTTTCATCCCACCCATGCACACACAGGATCACAGATTCTGATTTCACCTGCTGCCTGCAGCACCATGGCAAGGAGAGCATCAGCTGCATTTCTAAACACTCCCCCAGCCTTGAGAAGCAGCAAGAGAAATAATTCAGTGAATGGGAGCTGCTCCTGAATGAGACTCTGCAGGTAATTCCTTTTCTTCCCACGATCTCACAGCATCAGAAGCACAGAGAAATCCAGGAAAGGTCATTTACAGTCTGAAGGTTCCACTTCAAACAGAAGAGACAAAGAAGAGCCTGGAGCAGTGGCTGGAATTCCCAGCCCAAAAGAAGAGGCTGCCTGCAAGAGACCATCCTCCAGCCTGTGCTCAGGGGGAAATCTGGAAATCCAACCAACCTCCCAAAACTGTCACACTGTGCATGTGCTCCCATTCAGCCTGTGGGATTTTCAACAGCTCCCAGCTGAGCAACCCCATCTTGATCAACCCATAAAAAGAGAGGGGTTGAAATGCCAAAAATGCAGAGTCCTCTGACAGCCCCAGCTCACAAAAAGCACCACTACAAAGCATTTGTGCTCTCAGGTTGCACACTCAGATGCTGCAAAAAGCCAGCATTTAAGTTTCTTAAACTGACCCTTCCAATCTCAAAACTCACAGGCATTCCTGGGCATTAACCTGTAGTCTGAAGGAAAGTGTTTCCTACTCTCATTTAATATTAAACCTAATGAAAGCATTTTCACCTCCAGTGATGGATCAGGATGAGAATCAGGATTTAACAGGAGCAAAAACATGCTCCAAACCACAGAAACTTGGGGTTGCAAGGGACTCTGGAGATCATCCAGAGAGTAAAATTCAGATATCTCTGCCACAAGCCTCTATTTCAATCTTGTATTCCCAAAAGAGCCAACCAGGAAGGGGGTGAACCTATCAAAAATGAGGAGGGGACCCCTCCACTGACCATGTCCCCCATGTGAGGCTGGAACTCGAACTTCATGGGTGGGCAGAAGACGTTGTTGTACATCTCCATGAGCCTCTGCTTGTCGCTGTTGGCGTCCAGGTTCTCCACGGCGTTCTCGATGGCGTCCAGCCCCTCGTGCTTGGACTGCTCCAGGTTCAGCTCTGCTGACAGGAACGTCCTCAGGGCTCTGTTCAGGCTGGCGTGGTAGCCCAGGTCACAGCACTGCTGGAAAAAAAACACACACACACAGGGCCAGATGAATGAAGGGCATGGAGCTGCAGGATGGAAGGAGAATTTCAGGCTTTCTGTGCTAATGGGAATTGAATCGCCCCAAGTGAAAGCTGAGTTTGACCTGAGGCTTTCCAGCACTGAGGTTGTGGGGTTTGGATGGTGCTGTGTGATCTCACAGGGTGAAAAACTTAAGATTTAAGGTTTTAGTGTCTAGTAATGTGTGTGAGCAAAGATGGAGGGCTTTAGGCATTGTCCAAGTTCTTCTTTTCACCTCCTTCTTCATGGCTTTGGGTGGTTTTCTGTAATTGGGTGAAAAAGGTCCCCACTGCAGACCTTTAGTGGCCATCATTGGGTCAAAAACATAATAATAGAGGTGTCATCTCATTATTGGGTAATTAGTGCTTAAAAAACCTTGGACAAAGTCAGTAGTGGCCATTTTGCCACGTTTTTCTGGCAGCTGGTGAGAGCTCAGGGCTGGTGAGTCTGTAAATAGATAGATATAGTCTGGGAATAGATAAGATATAATAAATCACCAAGTCTGAACTTGAATTTATGTTTCCCTTGTATAATTCATCCTGACCTTGGTGGAACAAGGAAAAGAATCAGTGCCACAATAAACACTTCCAAAGGCAGGAGTTGTATAAATGGGGAAGGAGTTGTGGGGTTTTGGTCTCCTTCTGCACAAAGCACTTCAACCTGTAACCCCACACAAATTTTATCACCATGTTGTAATTATATAGCTGGAATTATAAAATGCAATATAAGCTTAAATCATGGTGAGTTTGTGGAGTTTTCTTGGAGTTTTAGAGACTCATTTTTCATGGAGTACTAGAGACTCATCCAGCAATGAAGTGGTGAAGTTTAACAGCAGGGCAGTGGATGTCCCTCAATTCTAAGCTGACTTTTAGGGGTTTTGTTCCTATGAATACACTCCAAAATCCTTAAATAACATCATTCAAAGGAGGAGGAAAGCAAGGCACTGAAGAGAGACAAGACACAGGATTTGGCCCAGCTATAAAGCCCAATCTGCACCCAAATAATCCCATCATTGCAGCAAACTGCTTCATTCCCTGAACTTCAGGAAGGAGGAGCATGACCTGGACATGAAAACAGAGTCATCCAGAGCCCAGCAGCCACCAGTTGGGAGGATTTCATTGCTGGGGTGAAACAGAAGAGCAAAAAACTTCGAAGCAAGAAGTGGTTATGGTCAAGAATTTCCTGGCTATGGCTGACACTGGGATGATGTCACTGGGAGACAATCAAGCAGCTTCATTTCCACCACGGCTGCAGAGCCAAGTTTTCATGTTTCAAAAGTGGGGGGGAAAAAAAAAAAAGGAGCTTTTCATGAGCATGAGATCAGAACCAGCCTGGATTTTTCAGCCATCTCACAAAGTGAGCTAGAAGGAGCCCACCTTCTTGGAATTGCAAACAAGATCCACTAGGAGAATATCCAAAAAGGAAAGAAAGAGACCATCTGCTTGATTGCTGTGCTGCTCTGTAAGCAAAATTCACATGGAAACTCCTCCTCGCCCATCATTTGGGTCTCATCACTGTCATTGTTTGCAAACCCAGAGGAAAAAAGGGGGGAGGAAAAAGGAGATGAAGGGGTGGGGGGAGAGGGAAGAGAAACTGCTGGACCATTCCCTGCTCCCTCAGAATTCCTGCCACTGGCTGCTGGGAGCCTGGCTCTTGTGCCAAACAAGCTGTGGCAGGTGTGAAGCCTTGGAAAAAGAGCTGCAGTTGCTGGTTGGGCTGCAGGCAGAGAATGAAGGGACTTTACATTCAATCAGAAAAGAACAAAATCAGCCAAGCAAAAAAAAAACAAACCCAAATGAATAAAAAAAAACCACCCCAAAGCAAAACAAAAGCAGCTTGATTGAGAATCTGCACGTGTGGAGGCAGCCTTGGATCAAGAGGCACTCACAGCTACTGCTCATTCCTGCAGCCCTGGGGGAAAGATGGGATTGGGACAAGGATCAGAATCAGGATTAGCTCAGATTTAACAGCAGCACTCTGAGCCCAAACTTCTGCTCACAGAAGTTTTGGGGTCACAAGGGACCTCTGGAGATCACCCAGGCCAAGGCAGGGTCACCTGGAGGTGACACAGGGACAATGTCCAGGTGGCTTTGGGGTTTCTGCAGAGAGGGAAACTCCAGGACCTCCCTGGGCAGCTCTTCCAGGGCTCTGCCACCCTCGTGGACAGAAGCTCTTCCTGATGTTGAGGTGGAATTCCTTGTGCTGTAGTTGATTATTCCTTGTCCTGTCACTGAGCAGAGCCTGGCACCATCCTGACATTTCCTGGGGAGATTTGTATGGATTGATGGGAATTTTGTATGGATTGAGGGGATTTTTGTATGGATTGATGGGATTTTTGTATGGATTGATGGGATCCCCTCTCAGCCTTCCCTTCTCCACCCTGACCAGCCCCAGCCCCTCCAGTCTCATCAGGGAGAGACCCCAAAATCTCAGTGGGTTCTGCTGCTCCCTCTCTCCAGCAGCTCCTTGTCATTCCCAGAGCTGAACACAACTCCTGCTGTGGGACAGGCACTTGTACACCCTCCCAGTGTGACCAGTTTGTCCTCCCAGTGTGCCCAGAAATGCACTGGGAGGACTGGGAACCCTCAGGGGAGTTGATGTGTCACACCCCACCTCACTCAGGCAGGATGTGTTGGCTCTTTGCTACTGAAGCCACTGGCAGAAAACATTTCCCAGCCCACTCCCCTCCACTTGGAAGGGTTTTTTTTTTAAAGTCCAGTGCTCCATGTTTATAAATGCACCAGTCCTGCCATCCCTTTTCTGGGTTATATAAATGTTTGATGGAATCATTCTCGAAGGAAATCAATTTTTTATAAGAATTTCATGATAACTCATTCAAATTCACTTCCCAACATGACAGCTGATTAACCCTTTGTCAGTTAGCCTTCAAACAGGCCTCAAAAATAGAAGATTTAAGGGGGAAAAAAAAGCCCTTTGTTTTAAAATGCAATTCACATTTGGAAGGGGAAGGATGAATGAGATTCAGCAGTCAGGGAACACCTTTTCCTAGAAGAGCAAAGCAAGCTCTGAGACTCACACACACATTTTTACCTTTTTTTTTTTCCACTCCTGTCCTAGTGACCCTTTTATAAATATGAGTTAATGCAAACTTCCCCATGACTGTAATATTTCATTAGCATCAAAGAGCTGCCTCAGTCCCCAAAGTCAGGAAATTCAGAACTACTGGGCTATGGCAGAAACAATTTATGGCTCTTAACTCTCAAGCAAGAATTAACTCCCTGTTATCCTTCCCTGCACTCTGCAGAGGGAACAATGTGCTGGATAAATATGACATTCAACATAAACTTTAATGTTGTTTGGCCTAACATAATCTCCTTGTAAGCAACTTTGAAGCTTACTTTTATATTATATTTCAAAATTCAGTATCACCAAATGATTAGATGGAGGGAAGGCATCATAGCCTGGCTTAAAAATCACATTTTTATTCAAGTCAGATGGCTCAGATAACCATCACTGGTTATAATTGTTAATTTTCAATCCTTCAGGATCAAAGGCATTAATAAATCTATTTTCCCTGTGTCTCAGCAATGAGATAACTGAACTCCATCTCATGGCTCCCACATTTTTCCATGCCTGAACACAGAGCAGATAACACTTTTATTCTGAAGATGATGGGAACTTGGAGAGTTAAACTGAATGCTCCAAGGGCAGGGACTCACCCAGAGCCAGGAGGGCTCTTCTCTAGGAACAGACAAATCCCTGGAATTCACAAGTTTGGATTCTTGCTCTGCCATGCCTCAGACACAGCCCAGGGAAAGCAGCTCTTCCTTCCAGGCTGGGCAGCCCAGGTTTGTCCTGTCCTGCTGAAAACACCTCAGCCCTGTGCTCAGAAATGATTCTGGCCTTGTGAAACCCAAATGGATTCTTTGCTACCTGTGAGTGATGAAATTACACCAAGAACACACCACTGAACCAGGCAGCATTTGGGGGAAGACTTAGAGACAGGGGTTTAGATGAAAAAAATTTAAAACAATTAAATTAGGCTGATGCTGGGGAAATTAATCCCAATCTTGTAGCTTTGATAGAAATATATACAGAGAGTTTTAATTTGTTAAAAACCCAGGGCCGTGCAATTAAGGTTGAGCAAATGTTAACCAAAACAGGGCTCCTAAAAAGGCAGCAGGAATAAACACAGCAGGCCTCTGCAGTGCAGCAATCCTGCAAAGCACAACACTGGGAAATCAAACAGCATTTTTCAAGCCCACTCTCAGTGACAGCCCTGACCTCCAAAAGGACAGGTTTAAATCAACACCTGGCACAAGAGCACTCCAGAGGAGTTTTATCATCAGCTGAATAAATGTATCCCATGGACTGCTGGTTGTTCTAATAGCTGGGTAATTAATAGAGATCTGAGTGCTCTTTATTGCCTGTGTCTAGAGACTCTTGTGCTCATCACTCCCTGCTCCTCCACTGCAGCTCCCTCCAGGCTCTGCAGGGATGGCCTTGGAAGGGGAGCAGGATCCACCAGCCCAGCCCTGCTCTGCTCACAGGCACTGACCCCCCCAAAAAAACCCTGCAGTGCACCTGAGGCTGTGGGAAAAGCTTCCAAAATTGAAGGATAGGAGTGGGATTATGGGTGTGTGGTTTGGATAGAAGTGTGTGATATCACAGGGTGGAAAACTCAAAGTTATAGGGTTTAGAATATAGAAATATATATAAAGCAAGATGGAGGTTTTAGGGTGGAGGCTTGTCCTCTTTTTTCACCTTTTCCTTCATGGTTTAGGCAGCATTTTGTAATTGGACAGTAAAANAGGTAGAAAAATCCACATTGAAGACTAGGGGTGGTTGGTTATTGGGTTAAAAGTAAATAATTTAAGTGTCATTTCTTAACTGGACAGTTTATCCTTAGAAGGCCTTGTAGAGAGAAAAGGGCCTCCATTTCAGTTTGTGAGCTTGAAGTGCAGTAGAATCCACAGTTTGTGAGACTGTGATAAAGATAAGAATTAATAAACACCTGAGTCTGAACAAGAAATTAAATGTCTCAAACATTTAATCCTGACTCTGGCAGAAAAAAGAAGATAAAACCCCAACACAGCAGAGCCACTGCCCCACACTCAGGGTGTCCAGGATGAAGGGGTGGCTCCATCCTTGGCAAAAACCTCAGGGTTTGCTGAGCCCCCAAAAATCTGAATTTTGGGGTTTTTTTTTGCAGCACATTTCACCAAAAGCAGGAATTGCTGAATGAAGGGGAGACTGAAATATATCCTGGTGGGGAGGGAAAGGATCTGAGGGGATGGAGCTGTGGCAGGGGTGGAGACCAGGGAAAGGTTCTTCCCACAGAGGGTGCTGGGGCACTGAGCAGGGAATGGGCACTGCTCCAAACCTTGCTGGGACAGCACCCTCCTGCACAGGGTGGGATTTTGGGCTGTCTGTGCAGGGCCAGGAGCTGCACTGGATGATCCCTGTGCATCCCTTCCAACTCAGAATATTCCACAATTCAATGACTTTTCCCAAACCAGTTCAGCTTTAGGAAGAAACGCTTCTGAACTCCCTCTCTTCTGCCAAATTTCTTCTACTGTTTCTACAGTTAAATATATTTTTTTTTTCAAATGAGTTAAAATATTGTGGGTTTGCTTGAAACAGCCCAAGGAAAATGTCAGGCAGCAGGATGACCCTGAAGGCTTTCACTTGAACTGAGCAGCTCCTTTTCCCTCTCAGTGCCACATTTCTTGTCTGTGTAACAGAGAAAAGCTCCTGTCACAGCTTAATGAGCAATTAATTCCAGGGCCACTGCCACCCCCAAGCTGCCCAGCTTGGCTGTGCAGAGGTTTCCAGCTGTGCAGAGGTTTCCAGCTGTGCTGGGGCAGGGGATGCTGAGGGAGCAGAGGGCTGTGGGAGGCCCCAGCAGCAGCACTTACATCAATGAGATCAGACAGGTCATGGATGTAGTACTTGAACACCGAGGCATTGGTGGCTTCCAGGGCCAGCAGATACTCATTCCTTGCCTTGATTGCCTTCAGTCTGTTCTCTGTGTACTTTGCTTGGCGCTGAAAGACAACAAAAAAAAACAGAATATGGCATTCAAAGAGGTGAGAGCAGCACCCTGAGCAACCCCAGAGAGCACTGGGGAACAAATCCTACCCTGCTCACACACATTTGAATTCCAGTTTTGCCAGGACTCCAAGCCTTGAAATGCAGATTAATGAATTAGATGTGTTTAAACAATGCTTGAAAGTTTTCAGGCTGTGGGATGGGGAAGATTAAAGGAGGGATGAAGGGACAAGGGGGGTTTAGGAGGTTATGGCTCAGCTCCAGCACCATCAGAGAAGCCCAAGAGGGCCTGAGGGTTGCTACAAGCACCCCAACTCTTCCAAGGCCTGAACTTGGTCCTTCCAGAGCCCAAATCCATCCCAAAATAACTCCTTTCCTTCTACTGGCTTAAACCTTAGAGCTGCACTGCTGGAGTGACCAATTGCTGAGGCCACTGGTTCTGTCCCAGAGCCAGTTTGGGATTGCTGGGCTCCCTGGAGCACAGCCCTTGTGCAAAAATAACCCCATTAACCACGACTTCCAAGCAGGCAACTGCTGCTTTCAGCTTTCTGTGCCATGCCTGGGATATTCTCTGTTATTCCCTGGGATAACACAAACTGACTGCTCTAAAGAAAACCCACTGCTGGCTTTGCCTTTCCCTCAGCTGAGTGTTGAGCCAAACCTGCCCAGAGAATGAGGCTGGGATGTGAGGAGGGCAGCAGTGGCCTCTGGGCTCTCTCTGTCAGTACCTTCTCCTTCATCTTCTCAATTTTTTTCACAGAGCTCCTCCGGACGTGTTTCTCCTCAAACTTGACATTGGAGGTGGAGTCAGGGGAGCGTGGGGTCTGCTTGTCCTCCTGCTTCACTGACTTCCCAATCTGCTTCTCCTCCTGCTTCTCAGCCTCCTTCAGCTTGCTCTGGGCACTGATGCTGTCAGCATTGTACATGTGGTAGGTTTTCATCACCTGCAGACAACAAAAAGCAGCACTCAGTGAGGCAGGGCTGGCTGCTGCTCTGAAATACCAGAAAAAACAAAAAAAAACCCCACTCAGGGAAAGTTCCTACATCAGCAAAGCAGGGCAGGAGGTGCCTGAGCGTGGCTCTCAAAGTGAATCTGAAATCCAAGTGGGTGATTGTGCAGCTGCTGCTTTGTTTGGCTTTGCTCTGTGCCTCCATGCACGAGCCAGGGAAGGAGGCACAAAACCAAAAACAAAAAAAAAAGGCTGCAGAGTCAATCCAGCCTCTTTGACTGTTCAAAGGAGATGATATGGCAGGAAAATGAGAGCTTTTCATCAGCAGGTAAGGGTTCTGAAGGGAGCCCTATCAGCCTTTCATCTGGGTGAATCAGAGCTTTGAACATCACAGCATGGGAAATCCAGCCTCAGCACAGCAGCTGCAGGAGCCACTCAGGTGCCATTTGTTCCAATCAAATCTGGGACATAAAAGTACTTCTGTAATAAAAAAATTAATAAACAAGTGTGCTGCTTGTATTTAGGGAGGCCTGGACCATGTGCTGTATGGACAACTTCTATTGTAGCACATTTTTATTAGTAAATATAGATAAATATCCCCCCTAAAGTCACAAAAATCCCATTTGTTTCATGTCTAGATTTGTGTTAAGCAAATAGAACCAAAGGACATGAGATATAAACCAGATTTTCATCCATAAATGCAAAGCAATTTGACTCCCACACCCAAGCAAACACGATACAACACTCACAGGGGGCAAAAAAAAAAAAAAAAGCACAATTGAATAAAGTCACCCATTCCAGCAGCAATAAAGGCTCCACTTGTGAATAATTTGATTTATTTCAGCTGCAAACCCGTTTACAGCCATTTTGCACCAGAACATAACCCAATTTTACCCTGGTGGGCTGAGTGCTCCCCCTCAGCAGTGATCAGCAGAGGTCCCAGATCCAAAGAGACTCTGGATTCCAACATGAAAGGGAATGTGACTGCAGCCAGTGCTGAGGAATATCCTGAATAATTCACACCCCCCACTCCCAGCCCCTGCAGATGCTCAGGCTACAGAGCAGGAGTTGATAATTATAATAATAAAAGCAAAGGAGCTGCTTTTGCTCTGTTGCTCAGAGCAGAGCTGGCACAGGGAGCAGGAGCAGAGGGAGAAATCCCAGTTTTGAATGGGTTTTTCATGGTTTTGTGCCACAGTGTGGGGACACTGGTGACTCACTGGGGCCTGCTGAGGGCAAGATGGCACAGGGCAAAAAAAAAAAAAAGACAGGCTGGGACAACCCTCTGGGTTTTGTTTGTGGAGAGAAAGTAAAGATTTCACCCAGATCCACTTTGCCCAAAAGCAGGGATTCTGCCAATCCCCAAAAAATTAGGGAATCATTGAGGTTGGGAAAGATCTTCAGGATCATCCAACCTCTGGTTGATCCCCACTTTGTCACCCTGCCAAGAACCCACAGAAAAAGAGGTGGAATTATTTCTAAAAGAACCACTAAATTTAATCACTGGTGGGGTGGCTTTAATTCCAGCAAAATAAAGCATCTTTTAGCAGGAGCAGAAGTGGCTTTTGCAAAGGAGAAGGTTTTTGGTGAAGGGACAATTTAGAGTTCTGCAGCAGGAAGAATGAATAAATAAATTTTGAATTCCCAGCACTACCTTTAAAAATATCAATACCTTGCAACACTTTGTTTAGCAAAGGCTGAATTCTGGAAGCTCCTCCTTCCAGGGGTAGAGAAATTAGCACAATTCACTGTTTGGCTCAAAAAAATGACCTGGCAGAGCCTGGCAGCCAGAAATGTCCATGAAACTGCTCTCAGCAGCCACTCCAGAGGCAGCTGAACAGATCAGGAACTGATCCCAGCTCCTAAAATCTGCTTTTAGAGGCAGTTCCATGTCCTTCCTTAGGATCCAATCCATGGCAGGACTCACAAGTTGAGTATTATGTTGTATTTTGTATTATGCCCTCCAATACAAAACAATTTCTGGAGTGCTGATGTGCCTGAATATTTGGCTTTGAGGCTCTGATTGTAACAAATTACAATGAAACAATTCTATCTGTACATTTTACTGATAGAGGAAATTTCAGGGAGCTCCCTGAAACTCTGTCACACTGATTTTTACCCCCAATTTCACCACAGGGTCAATATGCCACAGCCTGAGACACAACCCTGGGTCACCTTTTGGAAGGAGGAAGGCCAGAACATAAATCTCAGTGTCATGACCCAACAAACCACTAAGGAAGGACAAAATAAAATTCATTTTGAGCCACTAAACAGCGAGTTCTGCTTTTAAAGAAGGACAACTTGCCCAGTAACAGCTGCAGAAAGCAACATTTCCATCAAACAAGAAGCTTTTCCATTTATCTGTGTGAGGAGGAGAAAATCCCCACACAGCAATGAACCCTTGGGGACACATCCCTCCTCTTCCTCCTCCTCTTCAGGGTCTCCAGGGGATTTACTGAGGAGCAAAAAGCACAGATCCTCCTCTAGCAGGAGCTCTTCTGCTCAGAGCTGAGGGCCAAATAAGCTCTGAAGGCTCACACCACATAAACCCCAAGAGGTTTTTTTGGGAATAATTCTCCCATCTCTCCAGCAAAATAACAAATGGGTGTGAAATTGAGATATTTGGGGAGCCAGCAGTTATTGAACTGAAACAACATGAGGATAAGAGGGGAAAAAATGGGATTTATGCTTTGTAGCAGGGACTGCAGCCTTTTGTCAGCCTTGGTGGGAGAAGTCAAACACTTCTCCCTTCTGCCTGAGGAGATGCCAAGAAATGAGTCTGATTTACCGTGTAGAGTTCATTCAAGACCTTCATCAAGTCCTCCTGGAGCTGCAGCCCCACTTCCTTGCTCTGCAACAGAAGAGAGAAATGAAAGTTAATTGAGGAAGGTGCTGCAGAGGCAGAGGAAGTGAGCAAGGGGCATCCACAAATGATTCAGGCCCAATTAAGCAGCACTGGTTTGTGCTGGCAAATCCAATCAGGGCCCAGCCCAGGGGCACCCAGGGTCACGTTGCACCAGGAGTTTTAATGAACTGCAATCTCAGATGGGCACAAAAGGAAAGCTCTGTGCAACAGAGGTGGAAATTTCCACAGAATGTCAGATTTTCAAATTTTAAACCTGAAAAGAGAGGATTTTCCCATTTTTCACAGGATCAAGCAAGACTTTGGATACAGGACAGCTTGGTGTGGATGCTGAAGAAAAGCAGGATAAGGAAAACACCACGTAAAATAATAATTCAGTTTATAGATTTTATTCATTCCCTGCCCACTAAAGCAGCATTTGTGTGCTCAAACCCTCATGTTACAAGTGTTTAATATCTACTGGAGCAAGCAGATTTGATAAATTCAAGATTATTTATGCCTACAACATTCAGGAAAAGAAACAGATAAAGAGGCAATGCAGCCAAACCCACGCTTAAACCAACATTTCTGCCCAGGAAGTCAAGATAGTGCTAAGCCATGAGGAAAAAAACCCAACAAGACACTGATAAATTGAAAAGCCAGAAGAGAAAGATTATCTGATTGAAATTTCAATGATTCCTTTCCCCATACTGTCCAGTTCAGCAGTGCTCAGAGTGTGTTTCTGAGATGAAAAAACTGCTTTATTAGAGACTTTTTAAATTATTTTGGGGTGTTGTTGTTCAGACCAGCCTGGAATTGCTCTGTTGGCAGCACAGTGGGATTCCCAAGTGTCCAACACCCAATCCTTTGGATTCTCCATATTCAATCCCATATTCCTCACCCATATTCAATCCCATGTTCCTCATCCTGCTGCCCAGGTGCTACAGGAAAAAAAGAGCATCAGACACAAATGCTGACCAAGGGAAGCTTTCTCTCAGGAGTCTCTAATTCAGAGGAAAGCCCAGAGCTGGTGATTCCCAAGCTCCAGGAACAAACCTCTGGGATTTGCACCTCAGGAAGCAGAAGGAGCTGAGGCTGCTGCTCTCTCCCCTGCAGTGATGTGAGTGCCAGGGGTTCCTGGCTGCCTTTTCCTCCACGTGGAGATGATGAATGGAAGTGACTGCCTGGCTCTGTGTGCAGTGCCCTGAGCACTGAACTCCTCACACATAGAAGGAGCTTTCCAGCCACAGGCTCCCAGTGCAGCTGGAACTGCCTGGCCTGGCTCTTTCCAGCCCATTTTGCTCATGTCTTGCACTAAAAAAAAAATTAAAAATTGCTCATTTGCTGCACAAACTGCTGAAGCATCAATTATGCGGCAGAGATTAAAATGAATATTTTAATGCAGATTCGGGTTGAAAGGGGTGAAGAAGATGCCAAATTGTCAAAACACAAAACTCTCAGTGCTTCCAAATGAGCTCTCAAGAAAGGAGCTGCTGGATTGCTGGACTGGAAAAAACCATTCCATTAAGATGAAGGTGAGACAGATCACAAGGGACATCAGAACAAGAGCTGTGCAATGAGCACTGTTAATGTAAAACTGTTCCCTGCACTGATTCCACCAAAAAAAAAAATGTCTAGGAGAAAAAAAGCTGAGCTGGCTGACCCTGATAAATGAAAATACATTGGAGGAAGCAGAAGGGTTTGCTTGGGAAAGGCAGAGGAAAATGAACTGGATGTCAGGAGAAAGTTGTTGCTTGAGTGCAGTGGAGGGAGGTGGAGGAGATGCACAAAGAGAATTTCCCTGACTTCCCATGGAATTCAGAGTGCAGATGAAAGGCTGCTGATCCCATACAGGCACGAGAGATTCCAGCATCATGCCAGAAAGTGTCACAGAATTAGGAGCAAAATCCATGCCAAGGAGAGACAACAGCAGTCCTGGCAGTTGTGAATGTCTCTATCAGTTGCTATCACAGCTGCAAATCCTGTATTGTTCTGTATTTTCTCTATTATTCTCTGTTTTGCAAAGGCAGAACGACTCATTTTGCAAACAAGGCAATAAATAAAAGATATTCTGATCAGCTTTACTGTGATCTGCTCCTGGCTGTACCTGCAACCAAGTCTACCTACCTCCCTTAACGTGAGGAAGGGCTTGTGCAACAAAAACTTAATTAATTGGCTCCACTAATGAGCTGGGTGTGTGTGGGGAGGGGGTGTCCTCACAAACTGTGTGTCCTTATCTGATCAGGTTAAACCCTCCTCCTGGAGATGTGGGAGATGATCTGGCTGGAGGAGCATCCCTGGGACACAGCTGAGGATGCAGGGGTGGGGCAGCTGCTCTCCTGTGCTGGGCTGGGAGAGGAGACAAACAGACAAACCTTCCACAGGATCACCAGGTTGGAAGAGACCTCCAAGATCATGGAGTCCAGCCCAGCCCTAACCCCACAACTAAACCACGGCACTGAGTGCCACATCCAATCTGTCTTTAAACACATCCAGGGATGGTTTCCACCACCTCCCCAGGCAGATCATTCCAGTGTTTTATCACCCCTTCTGTAAAAAGCTTTTTCCTAATTTCCAACCTGTATTTCCCTTGGTACAGCTTAAGTCTGTCTGCTCATTCTGTCAGCTGCTGCCTGGGGAAAGAAATCAACCCCCAGCTGACCACAATCACCCTTCAGGAGGTTGTAGAGAGTGATGAGGTCACTTCTGAGTCTCCTTTTCTCCAGGCTAAACAACCCCAGCTCCCTCAGTCGTCCCTCACAGGGTTTGGGTTCCAAACCCATCACCAGCCTTGTTGTCCTCCTCTGGATGAGGAGAAGGAGGAGGAGTTCCCTTCCTCTTCAAACCAGAGGTGATGGACACACCTTTCCTTCCACTGTGCAAACCAGAGGAGTGATGGACACACCTTCCCTTCCCCTGCACATCAGAGGTGATGAACACACCTTCCCTTCTTCTCTGCACATCAGAGAGGTGATGAGCACATCTTCCCTTCCCCTGCACACCAGGGAAGCACCAGCACAGAATCACAGAATTTCTAGCTTGGAAGAGACCTTTAAGATCATCGAATCCAACCCATGTTCTAACATCTCATCTAGATCATGGCACCAAGTGCCACATCCAGTCTTTTTTTAAACAAATCCAGGGATGGTGACTCCACCACCTCCCTGGGCAGATGATTCCGGTATTTGACCACTCTTTCTGTGAAAAACTTCCTTAAATCCAGCCTGTATCTCCCTTGGAGCAGCTTGAGACTGTGTCCTCTCAAGCAGCACCCAGGGCAGCCCCAGCAGGATGTGGCAGCCATGCCAGGCTGGCCATGCAGGTTTCCCCCAGCCCAGGAGGCTGCTGTGAGCACACACACACACTCCTTTGTTACTCCAGGGTGTATCTGCACCATGTGCAGGGCTGGAGGTTCTGCCACCCCTGGCTGGAACATGAATTCCCAGCACGGGCCTGTGCCAGCTCCTCAACAGCCTCTTTGTTCCAGCCCTCCTCCCCTCCACCTCCCCTCTAATTTAATCAAGATGTTTTTGGGATTCTGCTGCGGGGCTGTTCCGCATTCCATCGAACATTAACGACTTCAGCTTCCAAATATTTGGTGGAGGGGGGATAATAAAGAGGAGAGAGAGAGAGCTCAGGAATGCTGTCAACATTTTCTGCCCCGGATTCTCCAGCCCCAGCAAGGTCCTCCCAAGGCTGGCAGAAAGATGGGATGGCTTCAAAAGCAGCATTCCCTGGAGTTCCTGAGGTGCTTTTCCCCATGAACCCAACAAAGGGCTCAAGCCACGGGAGGGTGAATGTGTAACACATCAAGATAAAAGGTTTTTATCTAATTTGCTGCCTCAAATTGTGTTAGAGGGTGACAGCTGGAGCTGGAGCCCAAATCTGCTGATTCTGGAACTGCTCTGGAACAATATCAGGTCTCTGCATCTTTTTAAAATGATAATTAAATATGCCCAGGTGGAGAATAAACATCAGATATTCCCAGATTTTTTGAATTGTGATGGAGTGAGGGTGAGGATGCCAGGAGGGGAGCAGGGATGTAGCACAGAGGTACCAACTCTGCCCCTCACTCCTGGCATTTGCACATTTACAAATTCACATCGTGATGGAGAAATATTTTTACAAATGCCCAGCATTTTAAATTTAAATTTACACATTTTTACAAATGCCCAGCATTTTAACCATCACATTTCTGTCATGTGGTGGTTTTTCCATGTGTGGGGGTGCTTTAAGATTTGGCATATTCTGGGAGCAGAGCAGCAAGAGGCACAGTGCAGCTGTAAAGTAGGTCATGACAGACCCCTTCAGAGAATTAATAATTCCTCCTCCTTGATTACTGCAAGGCTTTTAACCAACTCATTGTGGATTTTCCATTTCACATCAAACAGCAGGAGATAAACTGGGGGGTTTCTCCCCACCATCAGTGATGCTAAACAGGAGGAGAATTTCAAATCCTCAGGTTGGACTTCTTGATTCCAAATGGGGTTTTCTCCCCATAAATATCCCCAATTAAGTGGGTACATAGGGAAAGGTCCCTGCTGCAGCAGCCCAGGGAACCTCCCAGCTAAAAGCAGAGCAGAAAATGTGTTTTAAACCCAGCAGGGCAGGCAGGTGCTGAGCTGGTACCTGCTTCAGCCTGTCCTGAGGCCCCTCTGCCCACAGAATAAATCTGCCTTTCTGCCCATTAACATTTGTCAGTCACTTCACAATTTCCTTATTTAAAAATCTGTCCAACTGAAAAGAATCAGTTTGTTCAGACACTGCTCAAAGTGAGGCTTCCACAGTCTGTTCTTTTAAAAAAAAGGTGATTTTCTTTCCTTTTTTTTTTCCTTCAATTTGAACAAGATTATCAGGCTGCTTCTAGGAAAATTTCAAAGAGACAACACAGAAAGAGTGATTAAAGAAACCAAATTAAAGAGGCTGCTGCTCAAAGGCCCATCCATATATAAATAATCCCAAGGGATCCCACTCAAAAGATACATCTGGAGGCAAGAAAACCTGATAACCATGCAAGGAACAGGAAGGTTGATCCATGCAGAGAAATGAAGGGTCACATTAAATAGAGAGGGTGACAGGGGGATAGAGGGAAAAGGGGAAATCAAAGCAGGAATCAGCACAAACAGAAAATTATTTTTGGGGGGGAAAATACTTATATAAATATAAAAACAGAAAAGGTGACAAGGGGATAGAGGGAAAGGGGGAAATCAAAGCAGGAATCAGCTCAAACAAAGGAATATTTTGGGGGAAAAGACATACATAAATATAAAAATGAACACAGATATAGAAATAAATAAATAAAGGGGCTGTGCTGAAGGAGGGCAAGCAGGAGAAATCAAAGGCAGATGAAGGAATGAAAAGGAGCAGACATCAAAGCAGGATGATGTTCCAGGAGAGGGAGAGGTGACTGGAATAGCAATGCTGGTGGCACCAGGGCTGGGAGCTCCAACCCTGCACCAAAGCCAGCCCTAAATCATTAACCCTGCTCAAACAAGAGAACACCACCTCCTCCCTCAGCTGGAATTATCTGTGACTAGGACAAGCTCTCTCTGCTGGAACTATCTGTGATGAGAACAAACTATCTCTGCTTTTCCCCTCCTCGCTGCCACAAGGACACATTTAAACCACAGAATCACCACCAGGATGGAAGAGACCTCCAAGATCAGTGAGTCCAACCCAGCCCTAACACCTCAATAAATTAATAAACCCTGGCACTGAGTGCCACATCCAGGCTTTAAACACATCCAGGGATGGTGAATTCTCCCTGGATAACCATTCCAGTGCTTTACCACCCTTTCTGTAAAACACTTTTTGCTAACATCCCACCTCAGTTTAATTCCTTTGGTGCAGCTCAGGGCTGTGTCCTCTCCTGGCAGCTGGAGGAAGGGACCAAGCCCTACCTGAGCATCCCCAGCTTTCCTTCCCTTATCACACCCAGCAGCCCCTGCTGCCTCCAGCCCAGATCACAGCTGCACTCTGGCCTTTGAGCAGCTCTCCACACACTCACAGAGGCAGCAGCTCAAAGAGCTCAGCCACAAAAGGGACCTCAAGCACCTCCTTTCTTCCCTGCCTGTCCTCTCCTCCCCCTCACCTGCTCTCCTGCATCCCAGCAGGACACAAAACACTGATTTGTGAGGAAAAAACAGCCCAAGGAAAGGATTTTCTGGCTCAGGATCTGCCTTCAGTAAATGAGGGTCTCTGTGTCACCATCCTCTCCACGTTTCATGGCATTATTTGTAACCTCAACACTCCCCAAATTTAAGCTGGGAGATTCCCCATCAACAGGAGTTTGATGCTTTGTCAGCAACTTGTCTCTGTTTTTAACCCAGGAAAAGGTAAAAAAAGGTGGAAAAGGTCCCATTTGTTTAAAGTTCAGAGATCCTCTGACATCTTCTGTGCTCTGGGGATATTTCACATACTGAGGGGGGTTTATAAATGGGTAACATTTCTTTAAATCCAACTGCAAAAAGCTAATTTGCAATATTTTCATCACACACCTCATCTGTTTTCTAGCAGTGCCTCTTGTACTGATTCAAGCTGCTTCTTGCAGCTCAGGAAGGGAAGAGACTCAAGTGAAAAAGCACAAGTAGGTCCAAGTCAGCCACATTTCTCCATTTATCAGCTGCTACCAGATAACAGAGGATGCAAATTTTGGTTTTAACCACGCAGCACAAGTGGAGCTGTAATCAAACACCTGATTTGGCCTTCAGCCAAGCTGGTATTCCTGGCAAACAGCCAAACAAGTAGTTGGGATTTAGCAACAAGTGCCTTTTGTTTGCACAAATTAACGTGGAGTTTGCCCTTGGCCTGTGAGAAACAAACCAGAGATGGCATTTTGCTGTTTATTTGTTTTTATTCTAGTCCTGCTGCCCAAAATTAAGTATAAACACAGGTTTGTGCTGCTTTCTAGGGGGCTGGAGATAAAGTAGCCATTTCCAGCCAATCTGGGATAATATCAATTTCCAAGTGATGCTTTGCCAAGGCATTTTTCAGGCCACCTTGCTCCAGCCCTTGTTGAAATTCAACAGGGAGATTACTCCTCCTTTGGAGGGATTAGAGGAATTGAAGAGTAACTGCCATTCAATAATCCCATGTAAGTATCTAATCAACCACAATGTAATTACCAGAAAGTTTTAAAAGGTCAAAAAGGCCTCAGTGTGACATTACTTGAAAAGGAGAAGATTCCTCCTCTGCTCAGGCAATGACGTAAAAAAAAAAGAAGAGAAACAGAAAAGTGGAATATACTGTTCATCCTCTGTTAAAAACAAGAGAGAAGGCAGAGATTTTGTTCTCCCAGAGAAATCACAGCCACAAAACCCTGCTGGAGCAGGGCACAGGCACCCTGCTCTCAGGTAACACAACAAGATGCTGCTCCTTCAAGTGCATCTTGACATGAAACTCCACAATCTCCAGCATTGTTCATTTTCCAACAGCCTCAACAAACTGCTCTTTATAGAGGTTTTTAATACTTAAAGCAACAGACAGAAAAGAAGAAATATCTAAACAATCCCTCCCTTCTCCAGGCCTTGCAAGAGGAGAAATAACTCCCCAAGCTCAGGACAGGCTGCAGGGGGTGGGAGAGGGGGCAGAGAAATCAATGGCTTTTCAAAGTGAAGGCTTGCAGGGATTGCAGCAGGTGAAGCAGCAGATGTTGCAGCCATTGGCAAATCTCTGCAGGGAACCTGAACAGCACTTTCAAAGCCCCCAGATCTTGTTTCTTTAACTGCAAGAACAGATTCCTAATAGGAAAACCCTCCCACACTGTCCCACCTTCCTTCCCAGGTGGAAATCAAGGGGACAAGGCAAACAAAAGAGAGCTCAGCTGCGTTTTTCCCTTTACCCAGATAAGGACAATACATCCTTTTATTATCCAGCATAGCAGGAATTCTCCCTCATTTTTCTATTAACAGCAATTTCTCCATGGCAGATAAAATTCTGTCTTTACAGAGCTGTTCTTGACTAATGTTCAGAGTTGAAGAAGTGGAAGGTTTCTGCTTATTTAATTACATTTTCAGCATCCCTACAAAACTGTGGAGCAGGCAAAGAGGAGAAGAAAACCACACTTAGACCAACAAAACTCAACTGGTCACATGGGTGAAATGAGTGAAAAAATCAAAGCAAGTCAAGCCTAAAGAGGAAAAAAAATCCCCCAAAAAATGGATCCAGCACAAATACCAGGTGGAAGGGTGTTTGAGAAGAAGCAGAGTGAAGTTCTGAGCTGGAACACTCAGTTACCTTCTTGAAGAGGCGTCCTGAGTCCTCGCTGACCTGGACGAAGCGTGGGATGATGTTGTTGAGATAGATGTCACTGAGGGTGGTGTGGTCCCTGCTCTCCCTCTTCACCTGGTTGAGCAGCAGGTTCCAGCAGTTCACTGGTGACAGCACGTTCTGATCCTTCCTGCAAGGACACAAAACAGCAACAGCTGGGCAGGGTCTGTAAAGGCTCTGCTGGAGCTGGAAATGCAGCTGTGGGGTGGGTGGGATGCTGAGGAGCAGAGGGAAATACAGAAAATAAACCCTCAGTTCCATTTCCCCACATTCCCCTGAGCTTTTGTCCCCCCAACAAACAGATCCTGCAAGTGCAAGCTGCAGTGTGCCAAGTGCAAGCTTGGATTTTTCCCTTTGAATGCAGGATTTTGTGCATAAATCAGAGCCTGAGGGAGGGAGGGCTCCAGTGTCTTACAGGAGGTTTCACAGTCCTGTCCCAAGCATTTGGGTCTTAACCACAACAAAAAGGGATTTCAAGCACCCAGTGAGCCAAAGAGCATCTGCATAGGACACAAAATGCTGTGTCTCCTGTGCAAAGCTCATTTTGGGAAGGCTCCTCTATCTGTCCCCAGCCACAGAGAGCAGCACTCCCAAAAACAAACTTCATTTTCTCATCTTTGAACTTTCACCACCTTCTTTCATCTTCCAGCAAAGGAACAGTGCAAAAGGCAGCAGGGGAGAGGAACCTCAGTTTATTTGGGTCAGCACTGCATTTATTGGAAGGAATTAGTTGTGTTTTAGGGCAGCATTTCAGCCCAGATGAAAGCTGGGGTCTCACAGGCTGCTGCAGCAGCAGATCCAGGTGGAGCCTTAACCACAGCATTCATTTCTCTGCAGCTCTGCTTACATTTACAGCACAATAATATTTACCTAGGAAAGAGTCAAACCCGTGGTGCAAAGCCCTGATTATTGTACAAGACTCTATGGGATTTCTTTCCTCCTAAAAGAAATGCAGTTTAATTTCCATGGAAAAGGGAAGATTCTGCACTGGACAGCAATCTCTGCTGCAAGAAACAGTGGGAAAAATGGGAAAACTGAGCCAGGGCAGAGTTTCATTACCCTTCTGATGACACCAGCAGTTGGATTTGTGCTGCAATATGGATAATTTTAGATAAAGAGTTTCAGAACAGCTGATCTTGGTAATTTTTTTTCATTTTCTTAAAAAAAAATAAAATTGGAAAGCTCAGGACTGAGTGCAGCTTGTGCTCAGGACTGCTTCACCCACTGACTCCATCTCTGCCCTCTAAAGCTGGCAGAGCTAAAATCACCCAGCTACCACGAGGACTTTGGCAATGAAACACAGAAACAACAACAAAAAATTGCTCAAACTCTCCAGCAGCTGCCCCAAAATCCTGCCTCAAAAACCCCTCAGAGCCCAAATTCCTGCTCCATCACCAGCAGGAGCAGGCTGGAGGAGCTGAGAGCCAGCAGCAGCAGCAGGAGCTGTGGCTCCAAGGAGCCACGGGAAGGAGCAGGAGGGTCCTGATACCCTATGGAAAGGGAAGCAGGGAACAGCAGGAATACCCTGATTCTCTATGGAAAGGGAAGAAGGAGCAGCAGGAATACCCTGATTCCCTATGGAAAGGGAAGAAGGAGCAGCAGGAGTGCCTGATTCCCTATGGAAAGGGAAGCAGGGAGCAGGAATACCCTGATTCCCTATGGAAAGGGAAGCAGGGAACAGCAGGAATACCCTGATTCCCTATGGAAAGGGAAGCAGGAATACCCTGATTCCCTCTGGAAAGGGAAGCAGAAGAGCTGCAGGAGTTAAGAGGCAAAGCCCAGCTGTCCCAGCCACAGCAGCCCTGGCTATTCCAAGAGCTGGAATAGCAGGAGCCCCTGGAAAGGCTGGGGAGGGAGAGGCTGCCGAGTGCTGGCGCCGCTGGGATGTTGACACACTCCCTGTGGTTGCACATGAAAGGAAATCCTGCAGGGAAAAACCACCCCAAAGCCCACAAGCTCCCAGATTGTCACCTTTGGGGTGATGCTCCAGCCACACACAGCCAGATCCTCATCTAAAACTCCTTTAAATTCTTGCTGTCCCTTGGTTTCAATAACCCCTTCAGTGCCTTGCTGGAACAGGCTCTTGCTTTTGTACAGATCCAGCGTTTTCACGCTGAGGAAGGAAGGCAAAACCTCTCCTTTATTATTTGCTAGTGATGGTTTTCCCAGCAAAAAGCAGATGTTCAAGGCAGAAACGAAACAGAAAAGGAAAAGAGTTGCTTCAAAGCTCCCAAGCATCCTTTAAAACTCCACACACATTAAGTTTTAAAGCACCTCTGGAGCTGCAGCTTCTCCTGGGGTGGGACATGGGTACAATTTTCCCAACAGGGAGCAGGAGTTCTACAGCTGCTCACAGCAGAACCTCTTCAATCCTCAGCACAGCAGATGGCAGGGAGCAAACTGTGATTCCCATTAACCATTCCACCCCTCAAAGGAGCTGGCAAAGGCACTCTGCTCCCAGCTCCATGTCACCACAGAGGAGGGATGGGAAAGGGAAGGGAAGCATCAATAGGGCCTGGTGGGTACAACCATCCCGAGCTCCATCCCCACACATTCTGCACAGTGACACAGTCCCTGCTCACCCTGGAGAAGTAAAACTGATGAGATCAACCCAAAAACTTTCAGATGTAAATATTAACTTTCCCAGAGTGCTGGTGCCTTCACACTGACAACAACTTCTTGACTCAAACTTCCCCCGTGAACAGGAGGAAGATGCCAAGATCCAGATTTATTTCAAGCACTGTTTCTCCTGGTGTAAAGATGGTGTGGTGATAGCAAGTGTGGAGAGTTTATTTAGGTTACCCTAAACTACAGCAGGATCACAGCCATGGGGGCTGGCTGGCAGCAGGAAGAGGAAGCTGTGCACAGATTTTTAGGGAACCACAAACGATGAAGCCCTGTGGTTTCTCGGGTGTTATCTTGATTGGGGTCCTGTGCAACTTCCACTTCAAAGGCTGCAGCTGGGTCTCAGAAAGATCACAAGGGAAGATTTGAGTCTCAAGTATCTTAATTACATTAGTCATTCATACAAGGGACTTGCAGACAATCCGAGATTGATCTGCTTCAAGGCAAGCAGGGGAGAGAGACAGATGCCAGCAGCACTGAGGTGGGCATTGCAAGGAAATAGGAGAAAAGTCATCTTACAAACTAGATTTAAATTTAAAAAATAACCAATAACACAATAAATAATAGATTACAATAAAAAAAGAAAATCTAAAACCACACCCACAAACCAGGAATAGGAACTCTGTGTTTCCATAAGGAGCACAAGATGAAGGAATAAATCAGATGAGAATGAAAATATCACTGAAGAAAAAGGACCTGTTCAACCCAAGGCCTTGGACACTTCCAGGGATCCAAGGGCAGCCACAGCTTCTCTGGGCATCCTGTGCCAGGCCCTCCTCACCCTCACAGGGAGGAATCCCTCCCCAATATCTCACCTAAATTCCCCTCTCAGTCTGAACCCATCACTCCTTGTCCTGTCCTGATGCAAGATCCCTTCTCTAAGGGACATCCCACTGTCTGTGGCCACAGAAACCTTCCCTGACCACCCCTGCTGTGAGTGAGGTGTTGAAAACAACACCTGAAGTCTTCTGCTCCACCTCCTGATCTCCCCAAAATATTCAGATTTTCCCTAGATGTGTGCAACAGGCTTTTCCAAAGCTGGTGCATCCCAGGACAGTCCACTGTGTCTGGCCAGCTGGAGCCTGGCCAAGTGTGAGAGCAGAGATTTAATTGTTCCTCTGAATACTCTTGCAACCCTCTCTGAGTTTTGTCCTCTGCAGTGTGCTCTGGCAAGAGAGGCCACAATCACAGAGCAGCATCACTGAGATGATGGAAAACATCACAAAAATCCTCCCTGAGGTCTGACATCCATTTCTGCTAGTCATGTATCCCTGGCTCTCTGCTTTCAGAGGTCACTGAATCAATGAATGTTTAATGCTTACAAAAACCTTCCAAATGGGGTTATTTGACAGGCTCAGAATCAAATGTGCAGGACACAATTTCAGCAAAAAGAACCACAAAAATATCCTATACAATGTTAATTATTATTAATAATAAACATCTAAGTGAAGTCCACGTGACCCAAATGCTTTTGTCAATTCTCCCCTCACAACCTGTATCATCCCTCCTTTACAGAAACTTTTTCCCTTTTAGGAAAATGAAAGCTGAACTTCTCTGCAAGCTGCTCATTCAAATCCACATGTGACTTTCCCTGACACAGCTCGCTGTTAACTGCAAATTTTGAGAATTACAAGCATGGACATCCATGCTGCTCCCTGCCCTTCTCTTCCAAAAGATTCCAGTTATGAACATCTGTTGTTTACAAGTGCTCAGCCTGAAGGTTGCCAGACTTATTCTGCATCTTCCACTTCAAGGCAAAGGCTGCCAGAAAGCCATCTGAATTTCATGCTGGGATATCCTGGACATTCAGCTCTCCAGCTGACAATTGCTACTCAGGCTTCTGCTTCCAAAGATTATCTTGATTTAAAATATGGCCTTAAAATAGCCTTGCCTTTTTTTTTTTTCCTTTTTTCTTTGTTTTTTTCCTCCCTCAAAAGCAATCACTCCAGATTTGCCATGGTT
Source organism: Alaudala cheleensis (assembly GCA_013398995.1). Classification (NCBI taxonomy): domain Eukaryota; kingdom Metazoa; phylum Chordata; class Aves; order Passeriformes; family Alaudidae; genus Alaudala; species Alaudala cheleensis. The sequence goes on from VWYE01028409.1 coordinate 28,692, forward strand.
TTCATACTGTTGACTGATGATTTAAATAGGCAAATGCCTCCAGGACAAAAATCACATGAAATAGGAGAACTGAAGGCTGGGGTTAGAGGTCCCAGGGTCTGAGTGCAGTGGGACAGAGCCATTTTTTGGGGGGCTGGAAGTCACACCCAACCCTGCAGCCTGCAGGGATTCCCCAGACCCAAGAGCCACCTGTGAGATGGATGCTCTGATTTACACCTCAGGTACCAAACCTGGGACAAACAAGCTCCTGTAGCAACCACAGCTACAAGGCTTGGGCTTTGAAAGGGTATCACCAGATGCTGAGGGATATTTATAATACATACACCAAATATTGGGTGTAATTATTCCCTTTAATAGCCCAATTAAAAAAACCAATATTTTTGAAAGAGGCACAGTGAGGTCTAACAGCCATGGCAGAGCAGTTAAAAGCAAGTAAAACCTGGCCTGTATCCAACTGCCATCAACTCCTGTGTCATCTTGGCTAAATCAATCTGTTCCCCTTCCTCAGAGACATCAGGTGAGGACAACACACACCTACCCCTGTGAATCATTTTAAGATGCTCCAGTGAAGCTTCAAACTGAGCAGAGCAGGGCAGTCTTTGAGTCCAGACCCAGCCACCTCCAGCTCCAAACCCAGGAGGAGAATTCTCCTGCAAGGAAAGGCTGAGAGGACTGGGTTTGTAGAGGCTGGAGAAGAGAAGCTTTGGGGTGAGTTAATTGTGCCCTTCCAGTGCCTGAAGGAGCTGCTGAAAGATGGAGAGAGATGATTTACAAGGGGCTGGAGGGACAGACTGTCAGGAATGGCTTCAAATTTACACAGGGCAGATTTAGAAGGGATATTGGGAGGAAATTCTTTCCTGTGACAAGCTGGCACAGAATTCCCAGAGAGACTGTGGCTGCCTCATCCCTGGAAGTGTCCAAGGCTGGCTTTGGAACAACCTGGAATAGGAGAAGGTGTCCTGGATGAGCTTTAAGGTCCCTTCCAACTCAAACCATCCTGTGATTCAATGCAAACTTGGCCACCTGATCTCTGAGACAGCCACATCTAAGCAAAATAAACCTCACCATGCTCTGGGAAGCCCTGCACCAGCCTGCCCCTCCCACACTGCTCTTCCCAGCGTGGAGGAATCCACACACTCCAATTTCAGGGGTCAGCCCAAAGCCTGCTGCCCTGGAGAGCATTCCCTTCAAGGAGCACAGTGGGAGCAATCCCACAATAGCTGCAGAGCAGGAAAGCACACACATGCAAATTACAGGGTGGCTGCCTGACAGATTTCCTCCTGGCCTGCGTGTCAGGAGATCTAAAAAAAGGGGATGTGCCACGGGGAGCAGGCAGGGAATGATACGGTACCTCCTGACATAATTATCAGCTTCTGGGGAGAGCAGCCTATTATGGGGTATTTATAGGGTCAGAGGCAGGCAATTACAGAGCTCCTCTCCCAGACGTGTAATCCCGAGGAGCAGTGAGCTGATGGCTGGCTTTGATGGATTCCAGCATCCCCACAAGAGATGGCAGCCATGATACTGCCCTGATTCAGACAGAGCAGCACTGGGGACAGGTGGTTACATGGGAATTGCTTCCCTGTGAATCCCTGTGGTGTTCTGGCACTCTTCTGACTGGCACAGACAGCACACAAATGACCAAACAAGGGCTGCATGGCCAGCCTGATCTGTGCCACTGCTGGCCAGCACTGCCCACACACCCAGCAGCATCAGATTTTGTGCTCTTTTTCTCTTCTTCCAACTCTCACCCAAATTAATTTGTGTATTTAGGACTCAGACCTTGCAGGGATACCCTATGCCAAGAGCAAGGTGTTTTTCTGGCAGGAGCAATCTGCTGCTAAAGGAAGTAAAATCAGGAGCCTGAGCAGCACCAACCTTCTCCCTGCAAATCCTGCAGGATTCTGTTCAACTGTGGTCAAAACTTCCACATCACAAATCCATTCTAAATCCCCAAACAGAAGATAAGTTCTGTGCAACTCTCTCAAGCTGAACACAAAAGTGTTTCTGATGGGTTGTTTCATATCATGTAATGTAAAGAAAATCACCTCAATTTTCACCAGAAATAACAACAATATCAACTAGAACACCCATCATACTGCAGGAGGAAAATCATTATTTGAGACATCATCTCTTTAGTGCCATCTCAAAGGCACCTGCAGGACATGCACAGTTTATAGTTGTAACAACACTTTCACTCTAAAGGAAAAGAAGAAACCCTTGAGGCTCTGACAGGTCCATGGATATGCAGAATAACCCTTCCCCAGTCTGTCAAACAGCTCTGCTCTGGAGCCAGGCTTCCCTAAGAACGCAGCACAACGTGTGCTCCAAGTGAGAGCTGAAGTGAATGACATCAAAGCTGTGCAGACAGGAAACTTCAAATGGTGCCTCCTTAATGGCTTCCACAAAGAGAGCTGCTGCTGGAAACGGGAAGCTGCTGTGTCCCCACATCCCTGCAAACACAGCAACAACACAGCACAAACACAGGGAGAACGTCCCGACCCAAACAATGCGAAAAGTGACGCTGCGCCTTGGGCGGGGGCAGGCCCAGATGGATCCTCTCAGCCCAAAATGTCCAGAGCAGAAATGATTCAGATCCCAAGGCTGCTGCTCCTTGTTTTCCCCAGCTGCTGCCCTGACAACACAACCCAACAAGGCTGAGCACTGCCCAGATGGGAACCACGGGAGCATCATGCCGGGCTCACGTGGCCGTGCCACGCAGCCCCTTCCTCACCCACACCTCCTCCTCTTCCTCCTGCAGCCCCTTCTCCTGGGAAAAGCACTTCAGAAGAACCAGGAGGATGTGAACCCATGAACCCAAGTTCCATCTGCATCAGTCATCCCAGCTCAGAGAAGTGGGGAAGAACCAGCATCCAGCAATGAGCCCAGCAGCATGGCCAGAGCCACTTGGAAATGATGTTTCAAGCAGGAGAGTTAAGAGATTGTCAGTGAGGACATGTTCAGGTTTTAATTGAGTCCCACCAGCTCAGTATCCAGGGATTCCCCCACCCACAGTGGCACAGCTCTCTTTGGAAGTGCTACTGGTCTTATTTCCCTGCTGTTTGAAGTGATAGTAGCAGAGCTGCAACACAACTCCCACACACAGAGCGTGTGTGGGATCCCAAAACCAGAGAACTGACAGCAGGGAACAGATTGGGAACAGCTTCCCTTCAGAAAACCAAAGCCATTGACACTGAAGGAAATCCTGGCTTTGTCCATCAAATCTGGCACACAGCTTTGCCCACCCTTCCCAAGAAAATGACTCCTTTTCCTCATTCCAGTTCTTACAACCCATTCCCTCTTAACAACTGACCTAACCAGGAATTACTGACATGAATGAACACCCAGAACCAGGAAATGGCTTCTGTGTCCAACACAAACCTGGGGAATGTTTGGCTCTGGAATTCAGAGCACTGCTGGTGCCTACATTCACTCTAACACTCTCTTTTCCATTCCTGTCCTTGCGATCAAGGTGGGGAAAAAAAGGGCAGAAACAAAAGGCAAATACTCTACTTGAATTGCTGGTCTTTGGTGCTCCTAGTTTTAGCCAGGAATCTCTCAGCCAACTTCTCCAAATTCCTGGAGTAATCCATCTCAATCTCTGCCTTCTTGCGGAAGAAATCCTGCAAGTCCTGCAGTAACTGGACCCGAAGCTCACACTGCTGGTCAAGGCATTTCAGCTGCTCTACCAATTGGGCACGGATCTCTGCAACAAATAAAAGCACTGCAGATTAAACACAATCCCAGAAAACACCATCACAATTCTCCAGCAAAAACATCGTTAAAAAAAAATGTGTTCCCTCGTTAGTGTCAGGCTCCCTCGTGGTGATTAATTCTATCTGCAGGCAGAAAATGACTGGGCTTGCATCTTGGGCACACCAATGGCAGGAAATCCATCCCAAAACCCTGCAGTCTGGTGCACAGCAAAGCTCTGCTGCTGAGGAGTGCATCAGTTACAAGTGTCAAGTGCATTTTTGGCTTGCATGGGGGAACGAGTGGTCACAGCCTAAAAATGTACTGAATCTCAGTCTGGAAAAAGGGCTGAACGCTGCAATCCCCCACGTCAGCTCAGCAAATCACTTCAGGGAATTTCTATCAAATTCCACTGCAAACGACTCCTGATGCAGAAACAAGACATTGCACATTCTGGGGCGCTCCCCAAAGGCACCAAATTCAGATTATTCCGTTTGCTCCTGAGTCTCCAGCTGTGCAGCTCATTATAAACCAAGCCATGAAAGAGATGAAGAAACCCCTCTGGAGAGATAACACCAGAGCACTTCCCATTAGGAAATCATCTCCAGGAAGGCTCCTTTTCCTTTTAAAAGATCTGCAAGTAACATATCTCCATCTAAGGACTTCATAAAGCACACAGATATAGGTGTTAGTATTACAATTAATTATTAATATATATTCATAATAATCACCACATAATTATTATGAATGTCTCTATGTTAACACAGTATTTTACAAACAATTTTCAAGCATTTTACAAACATGAGAGCTTCTCCCATTAGCCACGTGTTCTCCTTATCCCACTGATCCTGAATTTGAGGAAAACAATAGTGAAATGACTCACTCACGGTCAAACAGGGCAAGAAAACACAGCAGAAGTGTGTCAGTCCCAGCCTAAAAATGCAGAAATATTCAGTGATGCAGCCAGCAAAGGCTATTTGGCTTTTACACAGGCAATAAACTCAACATGAAATCAATAAAATATGCCCTTTCATCTAAAGGTCTTTGAGCAGTGAAACTGCAGAGATTTGCCATGGCCTGACTGTGAGCACTGCTCCCTCCAAAGCCTTTCCAAGATGTGTTGTTCCAGGCTGGACCCAGAACCAGCAATAAAATTGCAGGTTTCACAGCTTTCCTCACACCTCCACACTGCAACTGCAGGCACCCACAGCTCCATCACCACGAGGGAAGGCAGGGGAGGGAGCATTTCCCAAATCCATTTTTTAAAAAAAAAATCAACGACTTCACCACTGATTCCTGAAATACGGAAAAATCACGGAGAGCAGCTTGGCTCCACTTTGAGTTTGTCCCTTTGCCCAGGAAAAAAAAGAGAACATCTGGACCTCCATGGATTCATTCCTGCCATGCACTCCCAAGGATCAGTTGCCTCGGATCGTGCTCACATCTGCGGGAACAGTTTGAAGGAATCCGGGATTTGCCGTGAACAAAACCCCGCATCTTTATTTTAGGGACTCCAAAACCCAAACCACATGTAGGAAAACACGGCTCCCAGTCAGGCTTGCCAAAAAGGAAAAAAAAAAAATTAAAAAAAGATCTGCACAAACGTGGGGTTTTCAAGCTTGAAGATGACCTTGATTAGCAACGAATTTGGTTGTTCCAAACTTCTCAGCCTGTGGTGCCCAGGGGCTTTTGCTGCAAGGAGGAAATACAGCCAGCAGGGCTGTTGAAAGGGAGAAGTCAGCACTGTAATGTGAGGGCAAAGCTGGTGAGGTTTATTTTTTTCCCCAGGAGAGAATCTTAAAAACCAGAAAATCTGTGTTTCTTCACCAGAACACACAACTACAGGCAAATACATCAACTTGAGCTGTGTGTGCACTTTTTAACCAAAACCACTCCAGCTCTGCTGTTTCAGGGATGCCCCAGCTCAGGTAGGAACAGTGTAGGGTCCTCCCAGGAAGGGCTCAGCACCTTCTAAGGGTGCTGAGAAGGTAAATCCACAAGGAACCCTTTGCCTGGATGTGCAGGGAAGCACGAGCCACCCCAGGTAAAATCTGCACGCTGCATTGACCTCAGCTCTGGAGATTCCCTTGATTTTTGAGCTGCCTTTGTTGTTTGCCCCATCCCAGCTGGTGTTTCAGGACTGGCAGGGCCTGGGGGAAAGCTGGGATGCTCACACACAGCAGACCTGCCAGCACTTATGTAAAACTTTGCTGCTGATGCTCAACATGTGCTGCACACACTCGGCTCGAGCCACAAACCCACTCAAGGATTTGCAAAGGCTCTGCACGAGTGACAGGTTTAACCAGGGAAATGCAAACCAGACACCCCCATCCCACCCCAGGCTTTGCCATTAAGACTTCTGAAAGCAAAGGAGGTGGTAACAGCATCAAAATTGCCAGAAAGGTGATGTTTCCTTGCTGCAACCATTCGGTCCTCCTGATCCTTAACCTGACACTCACCTGCAGGTCTGACATCCAAAAAGGAGCATCCTTCAACACAAGCAGCATTAGAAAGCTCTTCCTCCCTTTGTGTTTTCTCCTCCACCCTTTCGTCACCAAAAGGGATGTTCCCAACACAGAAACAACTCTGTGACCTTTTCAGAAGCTACTGGACAAAAGACACTAATTTTAGTAAGTTGAGGACTCATTGAAAGGGATCCCACAATGAAAATCCCTGAGCAGATCTGGTGCTTTTCTGCTAAGCACATTAAGAGAGTCAGGATTCAAATGCAGCAAATTTTGCCTGTGATGTTTTAATTTGTGCATTTAGGGATTGCTCATCTGCAATTTTTTGGAAGTCAGCAACCCTCTTAGCACGGATGAGCAGCAGACACTTTGTTAGAGAAGAGGATTGGGGTAGGGATGGCAAATACCAGATTCAGGCAGATCACGGTGTGATCCTCGCTGCCTCAATCGATGGATTTTTTTACGAGGGCAACAACCCAGCAAAAGTGGACATTCCCTGTGATGTTCTGAACTGGAAAACCCCCTTCTGGAGCAAAAGCAGAACTACAAAGGACCACTCCCAAAGAACCAGCAGCTCTCAAAGGCAAGAAGCTCAGCAGAGCACGAGTGTTTTAATGAGAAAATCACAACGCAGCTCGAGCTGCCGCCTCTCGAGGCGGGACCCTTCACACACAGCTCCCTCACTGAGCTGCACCGAGAGCCAGCAACTCCTCCTTCAGCGTGAAACGCGATATCAGCACTTTTTCTTTATAAATACAGGCAGTGTTTTGGAGGGGAGCAGTGACAGCTGATCGGGCTCCCGCAGGGAACAATGAGCCATTCAGGCCCGGCTTATCGAGGCCGCGGCGCTGGGCCGGAGCGAGGCAACCTTGCTCATCTTTCAAACGCACACCCCGCCGTCCTCTGCCACAAAATAAAAATCAAGAATGCAGGAATTTCCTGAGGCTTACTGGGCTTTCCAGAGTATAAAGTGTCCGCTTGTTTTCCCACTGCTTACACAAGCAGAAGGTATTTTTTTCCCCCTCGGCCCCGCTCCGAGCACAGCCCCCGGCGGAGTCGGGGCCGTGCGTGCTCTAACCCGGGGGTCACCGAATTACACGGGGCCTTTTCATGTCTCCAGTCACAACAACCACTCCAGCCCCGAACCCACCGCTCCTGCATCTCTGAATTTGCACAGGTTATTAGGTTAACAGCCACTTTAAACACCAGAAAAGCCTTTGCCCCTCCTTTTCTTTCAGAGTTTGGCAATCCCACCCACTGTGAGGGGTGAAGACAAGGAAGAACCTCCTGAAGACGCTGCTCCTGCTGCCAGTGCTCCAAGGGCCTGGAGATAAATAAGCACACGTTGAATTCATGCTCAAGATGCCAGTGGCAAAATTAGGATTAAACACCAGGTATTCTTATTGTAAGCCCTGCCCTCTATTGCTGAATTCTGTCTACTGTATTTCAGGCTCACGTGGATGACAACTACGCAATGCAAACATCCTCAGTGGCCACAGAAAGTTTTCCATCCACTATAAACAAACCAGTTATTTGCTTCCATCACCAGATCATAAAATCACCTGGGTCACCGAGGGACAGAGCATTGTATAATCCTGGGCAGCTTGACTTGACTTTAATCCATTCTGCAACCACCTTTTCAACATTCCACACAGCACACAGGAGGCAGGTCCAGTTTATAGTGAATTCAGAGGGTAAGGAAGGATCTTCTGCCTTTATATTTTAATCCTATTTGCCATTCTCTGCCCAGAGCAGCTGTGGCTGCCCATCCCTGGAAGTGTTCAAGGCCAGCTTGGATGGAGCTTGGAGCAACCTGGAAGGTTGCCCTTGCACGTGGCAGGGGTGCAATGAGATGAGATTTAAGGTCCCATCCATCCCAAAGCATTCCAGCATCCTCAGCATCCTCAAACTCCACCAAACCCAGCAGACTTCTGCAGAGCTCCTGGCAAGAATTTGTGTTTTCATCCAACAATTCCACCCGGGGCAGGGGGATATCCACAGTGACTGGGACTGCACCTTGCTCTGGTACAGCACCCAGCATCCACCTTCAGAAAAACAATTCCCCAAACTTGACTTTTTAAGGCTTAAGCATCCTATTAAATTGGAATATGGAAGCAAATCTCCTGTACCAACTTGTTCATTCTCCCAGAGGTCATGCAGAAAAGAGAGAAAGAGAGACCTCAGAGCCTGGAGGACTCTAAGCAACATTCCTGCTTCAAGCTCTGAGCAGGACCCTGTCCCTGCCTAGGAATGGTTTCAGCTCCTGCCAGGGATGAGCTGGAACTGCTCTGGCTGGATGGCAGCGGGGTGAATCACAGGCTGCCAGCACGGGGCACCAGGAGGAGGCAGGAGCAGCCCCAGCTGCTGCTCAGTATCTCCCCCATCTCCTGCATCCCCGCCGAGCCTTTCCCAAGGAGTCCCCGCCCCATGCCGAGTGCCACGCTGCATAAAAAGATGACAAGCTTGGGAAAGGAGTGGGATGGCAGCAAAACAGAACCACCAAGCGCCGGCTCCCGCCCAGATGAAACAGCACAGCTCTCACCCACACGGATCTGAGGCACCGGGCAGAGCCCGGCTCCAAACCCAGCTGTGCCTGGTGGTCCCACACCCGTCCTCATCCCCATCCCATGGCACTGCCACGGGACCTCAGCACGGGAAGGAGCCAGGGCACAGCAGGACCCAGCCAGCAATGGGAAGGTGGCAGCCAGCACTGGGTGCGTGGCTCAGTTAGCCCTGACTAAGGAAGGTGCCACGCTAAACTGCACATCCAGCCTAACACAAGCTTATCTTTCAGGCTCCCTACAGCACAGGAAAGGCAAGGAAAGGCAAAATGAATTAAATCCCCACTTCAAACAAAGCTGGAGCAGTGACTTTAGATCCTGTGCCTTGTCCTTTTTCAATCCCCATCTCCTNAACTTGTTCATTCTCCCAGAGGTCATGCAGAAAAGAGAGAACGAGAGACCTCAGAGCCTGGAGGACTCTAAGCAACATTCCTGCTTCAAGCTCTGAGCAGGACCCTGTCCCTGCCTAGGAATGGTTTCAGCTCCTGCCAGGGATGAGCTGGAACTGCTCTGGCTGGATGGCAGCGGGGTGAATCACAGGCTGCCAGCACGGGGCACCAGGAGGAGGCAGGAGCAGCCCCAGCTGCTGCTCAGTATCTCCCCCATCTCCTGCATCCCCGCCGAGCCTTTCCCAAGGAGTCCCCGCCCCATGCCGAGTGCCACGCTGCATAAAAAGATGACAAGCTTGGGAAAGGAGTGGGATGGCAGCAAAACAGAACCACCAAGCGCCGGCTCCCGCCCAGATGAAACAGCACAGCTCTCACCCACACGGATCTGAGGCACCGGGCAGAGCCCAGCTCCAAACCCAGCTGTGCCTGGTGGTCCCAC
>VWYE01028414.1:0-22096 GCA_013398995.1 Alaudala cheleensis
CACACACAGGGCTCAGAGCAACCTCAGGAACAGCCAGTGCAGGTCATGGACACACACACAGAGCTCAGAGCAGCCATTGCAGGTCCATGCACACACACACACACACACACACAGGGCTCAGAGCAGCCTCAGGAACAGCCAGTGCAGGTCATGGACACACACACAGAGCTCAGAGCAGCCATTGCAGGTCCATGCACACACACACACACACACACACAGGGCTCAGAGCAGCCTCAGGAACAGCCAGTGCAGGTCATGGACACACACACAGGGGTCAGAGCAGGTCCATGCACACACATCTCAGCAGAGGAAGGCAGGAAGGTCCTCCTGTATGATGTGTTACAGCAGAAGTTTATTCCAACATGCTGAAGGAGTCAGGGTTTCAGTAGGGGGTCAGAGGGCACAGGGGTGGGGCAAAGGGCAGCAACCTATAGAGAGGATGAGGGGTGAATAATTGGGGTGGGCAGTGTTAGGTGACCAGTGAGGGCAGCCTCCCAGGGTAGATTGGCAGTGGTTCAGCAGGCACCATGAGGGAAGTCGCCTCCATCAGTCCAGGCAGAGCACTCTATGGTAAATCCTTCTAGGGCAGAGAATGGAAGTTTCCCTGAGGGGATTTTTAGGGTTCCAACAAGCCCCTGCCCTGCCCTATCCTGCTGTGCCCATCCTTGGGCCACTGCTGTGCAATGAGGCAGTTTGCAGAGAAAAAACTGTTTAAGCCCCCCAGAGTTTCCATTGAAGTTAGCAGGATAGAGGAATGATGTGTGCACAGCCTGCAAATGGCCATGCTCTTCTCACAGTCCTTATTGCTGATACTTGGTTGAAGCCGTGGGTTCAGGCTGGGGATGGAGCCTGGAGCAGGCCTGGGCCCTTGGTGTCTCCTGTGCCAAGTCCTGCTCCAGGGGTGAGGGAGGTGGGTCAGAGCTCATCCTGCTTCCCCTGCATCCCACAGCTGGGCTTAGCCTGGGCTGGCTCTGCTCCAGCTGCCTCCAATAACCTTCCCAGGAACTGCTGAGGAAAATTCCACAGCATCACAGAGTGCCAGGCTGGTTTGGACTGGGAAGAGACCTCAGTGCCCACCCAGTGCCACCCCAGCCATGGCAGGGACAGCTCCCACTGTGCCAGGCTGCTCCCAGCCCCATCCATGGCTGCCCTCTGGCACTGGGAAGCCATTCCCTGCCTCCTGGCCCTGCAGCCCTTGTCCCCAGTCCCTCTGCAGCTCTGCTGGAGCCCCTTGAGGCCCTGCCAGGGGCTCTGAGCTCTCCCTGCAGCTTCTCCTCTCCAGCTGAGCACCCCCAGCTCTCCCAGCCTGGCTCCAGAGTAAAGGGGCTCCAGCCCTCCAATAGTTCCTGGAAACAGAATCAGAGTTTTTCAGCTTCAGTCATTTTGTCCAAAACCTGGCCACGACAGGCTGGGAAATTCTCTTCTCCCACATGGCCTCATCTCAGAACATAAATGCCAGTGCTGGTCTGCAGCTGCTGTTTCATCCTAAGATCTGGAGGAGGCACCAGGGATTAACTGGAGAGCTCTGAGCTGCAGGAACCAGCAAGGTGGTGCTGCTGCAGTGGGAACAAACCCCGTGCTGGGATGTATCAGCAGGACAGAAAGGTGTTGGCTTTCCCTGCACTGTGGGGTGGTGATGATGGATTTTGTGTCCAGCTGTGGGCTGGAGAGGGACTTCTAACAAAGAACATACATAGTGCCAGGAGGCAGGGAATGGCTTCCCAGTGCCAGAGGGCAGCCATGGATGGGATGTGGGGCAGGAATTGTTCCCTGGCAGGGTGGGCAGTGCCTGGCACAGGGTGCCCAGAGCAGCTGGGGCTGCCCCTGGATCCCTGGCAGTGCCCAAGGCCAGCTTGGCCATTGGGGCTGGGAGCAGCCTGGCACAGTGGGAGCTGTCCCTGCCATGGCAGGGGATGGGATAGAAAGGTTTTTTTAAGGTCTCTCCCAACCCAAGCTGTTCTGGGATTCAGGGCTGTGGTGCTGGGAGCAGGATCCCAGGATCTTCCCCAGCCTTTGGGGCGAGGATGGTCCGTGGTGGAGCCCAGTGACAGCACAGGAGCCTCCTGCTGATGGAGGTCTGTGGTGTGGGACCTGTCCCTGCCCAGCTCCCCCTCCTTGTCTGCTGCCAGCATTCCCTGTCCCCATGGCAAGGTGTCCCTGTGCCCCTCCTGGCAGTGTCCCCTCAGGGCAGGCTCTGCAGCCTGACCTGTCCCAGGGGTTTCTCCAGGCTGGGCCCCTGCCCTTGGAGATGCAGGTGCTGCTTTGGGGTTTGGCTCCCTGGGCTGGCCTGGCCTGGCCCCGTGTGGAGCCCTGGGAGGGAGCCTGAGGTGTGAGTGGGCAGAGCTGAGGCTGACCCACTTCCTGGGATCCTCATCCCAGACTAATCCCTGGCTGGGGGAAAGTTCCAGCCCTGAGCTGCTGTGCTCAGGTCAGTCAGCCCTGTGGGACACCCTGCTCTGAGCTCCCCACCTGCTGGCATGGGCAGGGCAGACAGGGAGGTCAAAAACTGGTGTTGAGGTGCTTGGGAACCCACCCTGAGCTTCAGTTTCTGGAGAAGGGGCTGGGAAATTCTTTTCAGAGCAGCACTTATGAAAATGTCTCAGCTGAAGGTGCAGGGGTTGTGTGGGGTTTGGGGCCTCGGGGGCAGCTCTGGCTCAGCCTTGCTCCAGCTGCTTTCCCAGCCTGATCCTGTACCTGGGCTAGTCCATGTATGCATGGGGCAACCTCAGTGCTGCAGATGATGCTGCTGAGGAGTGGGTGGGTAACACAGGGGGCCAGAAGATGGCTTTCCTGGATTCTAGACTGGCTCACTCTGCACACCCCCTTCCCATCCCTAGAACAACAGTGGCAATGCTGAGCTGCTCCCAGGGGTCCCTGAGGTTACAGCCATGTGAAGTGGTGGTCCCAAAGCACACAGACACCCTCCTGGCACTTTGGGATAAGTCTTCCAGGCACTTTTATCCCCTTCCAGAGGGCCCTGAGGTAGCACAAGCAGGTTATGGAGCTGTGCTGTGCCTGTGTCCTGCAGAGAGCCACAGCATAACTGGGGTGCTGAGGCTTCCAGCAGAGCACAGAGCCCTCCCAAATGCTGCCCCACGTGCCCCTTGTGCTCCTGGCTTGGATAGATCAGGAAACCTGTTGTTTGTCAATCCAGCAATCCACGAAAATGCCTTCATCGTGTTCATCACGTCGGCCCTGGGCCACATGCTGCTCACCTGCATCCTCTGGAGAATGACTAAGAAACACACAGTAAGTCCCGAGGTACAGACACTTTCCTTCCTTCTCTCTGTGCTGGGAGTTGGCAGGGGGCTCTGGGGCCGTGCTGGGAGTTGGCAGGGGGCTCTGGGCTGTGCCAGCACTGGGACAGGGCTCTGGGGCTGTGCTGGGAGTTGGCAGGGGGCTCTGGGCTGGCACTGAAGGGTTTTGGCTGTCCGTGCTTGTGAGGTAACCCTGAGCAGGTGCTATAGGAGCCAACAGCAGCAAGTGAAACAGAAATCACCAAAATCCAGTATTTACGAAAGCAAAGTGGGGAGGAAGCATTTAATTTCCTGTTTTCTGGTTTTATCATTGAATCACAGAATGGTTTTGGTTGGGAAGGGACCTTAAAGCCCATCCAGTGCCACCCCTGCCATGGCAGGGAAATCTTCCACTGTCCCAGGCAGCTCCAAACCCCATCCGGCCCAGCCTGGGACACTGCCAGGGATCCAGGGGCAGCCCCAGCTGCTCTGGGCACCCTGTGCCAGGCACTGCCCACCCTGCCAGGGAAGGATTTCCTCCCAGTATCTGATTAAATTTTCATTGAGAGATCATATTGGAAACCCCTTTGGCATCCCTGTGGATTGGGATTGCTCATCCCTTCTCCATGCCTGTTTCTAAGCTGAAGTTGGCTTCCCTGTGCTGGGAATTGCTGGTCCTGCAAGCTGGGAGCAGTGGGCGGCAGCAATTGTTCTCCCTTTGCTCCAGAATGACTCTGTGGAGCAGGCTGGCTCTGGCTCCTTTTCTGGGGAGGGCTCAGAGGGTGCAGGGACTGCCTGGGGGAGCAGCAGGTCCTGTGGGGGATCCAGCCAGGGGCTCCTGACCCCACTGCCTGGATGCAGCTTCTGTGCTGGGCTGGTTTGTGCTGTGAGTCCTGGGTTATGGGGCAGGTGGGCAGGACATCCAGGTGCATCCTGGGTTATGGGGCAGGACACGCAGCTGTGTCCTGGGTTATGGGGCAGGACACGCAGCTGTGTCCTGGGTTATGGGGCAGGACATGCAGGTGTGTCCTGGGCTGTGGGCACTGACAGCCACAGGCAGGGCAGGACATGCAGGTCGAGGCTGTTTGTGTAGGACCTGCTTCTGTGCCCACGTGGCTCCTGCTCTCTTGGCTTCACCTGTGAACATGGGCTCCCTGCATCTCTCTGTGCTTTCCCTTTGGGATGATTCTCCCCAGCTGATCCCAGCCCTCGTGGTGCCGGTGTTAAATGGGGAGGGGCTGCCCAAGGGAGGTGAGTTTGCAGAGCAGAGCCCCTGGGAGCTGTGTGCCTGTGTGGCGGGGCTGGGAGGCTGCTGAGGGCTGGACAAGCCTCTCCCAAGGGCTGTGAGCTGGGCTGCAGGGTGGGTGCTGTGCCTGGGTCTGTGTCCCAGCAGGATCAGTGCTGGGGGCTCAGCTCTGCAGTCCCAGAGCAGCTCCTGCTCCATCACTGCTCTTTATCCTCCTCCCCACTCACCCAGCCTGGCCCTGCTGCCTGAGAGCTGGCAAAGGAGCTTCCAGCAGCTGTGTGGCTGTGAGACTCCTCAGGAAAGGGACTTGTGGAGATGCTGACATTCTCCTCACTCACTGGGAAGTGATCTGCTCTCTCTGCTGATATGGGAATAGCAGGAGCTTGCAGTCATTCCTTGGCAGCTTTCCCATGGCTTCCTTTATTTCTGTCATGTTTTGGCTTGTCTTTTTTCTGGGTGAGCCCTTTGAGGCCCCAGATCTCCTCCCCTGCCATGTCACCCACTGGGGCTGGGTCATCTCCCCTGACATGGACAGGGGTGAGGAATCCCAAATCCTGGGCTCAGCTTTGGGCCCTCAGGGCAAGAGAGACTTTCCCATGTCCAGGGCAGGGAATGGGGCTGGGAATGGGCTGAGCCTGGAGAAGAGGAGGCTCAGGGGGGACCTTGTGGCTCTGCACAAGTCCCTGCCAGGAGGGGACAGCCAGGGAGGCAGGGCTGTGCTACCAGGGAACAGGGGCAGGACAGGAGGAATCAACTTTAAGCTGTGCCAGGGGAGGTTCACGCTGGATATTGGGGAAATTCCTTCCCAGACAGGCCTGCCCAGCCCTGGCACAGCTGCCAAGGGCAGGGGTGGAGTCACATCCTGCAGGGGTTTCACAGCTGTGTGGATGTGACACTTGAGGACATGGGTTAGTGGTGGCCTTGGCACTGCTGGGGGGCATTTGGGCTCAGTGGTCTCAGAGGGGTTTTCCAGCCCCATCGGTTCTGTGGCTCTGCCCGAGGACTGGAGGAATCTGCACATCCCCGCGGGGAGGGCAGGGAACATGGTGACACCTTAGCTGAGCATGGCACCACCTGGCACAGTGCCACCACCTGCTTCCTCCTCCCATCCTGGAACACCCTGCTGGTCCCTCCAAAGCTGGACATTTCCCCAAAGGGACAGGAGCCCTCCAGGGCCAGCCCGGACCTGAGGCCACCAGGGGTGTCGTGCCCCCGTGCCGGTTCTGGTGTCTCCGTGCCGGCTCTGGTGTCTCCGTGCCGGCTCTGTGTCCCCGTGCCATCTCTGTGTCCTGCATGCCAGCTCTGTGTCCCTGTGCCAGCTGTGTCCCCGTGCCGGCTCTGGTGTCCCTGTGCCAGCTCCCTGCGGTGCCGCAGGATGGAGCTGTCGCCCCGGGCAGGAGGGTGACGGGTGAGGGAGGAGGAGGAGGAAGGCGCCGCGGGGTGACGCCGCTCCCAGACCCGCTGTGTCGGGGTGTAGAGGGGACAGTGCCTGTCACGCCACCAGGTGTCACCTTTGGCTCAGGGACTCGTGGTCACTCTGCAGCTGTCCCCGTGTCCGGTGATGCGCGCTGGGCTCCTGCCGCCAGTCATTCCCACGGATCCTCCCACGTTTCCTGGGGCTCGTCCCACCCTCTGCCTGAATTCCTCAGGCTCCAGGCCCTCAGCTTACTGCCCCTGTGCNGAATCTGCACATCCCCGGGGGGAGGGCAGGGAACATGGTGACACCTTAGCTGAGCATGGCACCACCTGGCACAGTGCCACCACCTGGCACAGTGCCACCACCTGCTTCCTCCTCCCATCCTGGAACACCCTGCTGGTCCCTCCAAAGCTGGGCGTTTCCCCAAAGGGACAGGAGCCCTCCAGGGCCAGCCCGGACCTGAGGCCACCAGGGGTGTCGTGCCCCCGTGCCGGTTCTGGTGTCTCCGTGCCGGCTCTGGTGTCTCCGTGCCGGCTCTGTGTCCCCGTGCCATCTCTGTGTCCTGCATGCCAGCTCTGTGTCCCTGTGCCAGCTGTGTCCCCGTGCCGGCTCTGGTGTCCCTGTGCCAGCTCCCTGCGGTGCCGCAGGATGGAGCTGTCGCCCCGGTCAGGAGGGTGACGGGTGAGGGAGGAGGAGGAGGAGGAGGAAGGCGCCGCGGGGGGACACCGCTCCCAGACCGGCTGTGTCGGGGGGAAGAGGGGACAGGGCCTGTCACGCCCCCACGCGTCANCCTTGGCACTGCTGGGGGGCATTTGGGCTCAGTGGTCTCAGAGGGGTTTTCCAGCCCCATCGGTTCTGTGGCTCTGCCCGAGGACTGGAGGAATCTGCACATCCC
This sequence comes from Alaudala cheleensis, assembly GCA_013398995.1. NCBI lineage: Eukaryota > Metazoa > Chordata > Aves > Passeriformes > Alaudidae > Alaudala > Alaudala cheleensis. The sequence goes on from VWYE01028414.1 coordinate 6,795, forward strand.
CGCGGGGAGGGCAGGGAACATGGTGACACCTTAGCTGAGCATGGCACCACCTGGCACAGTGCCACCACCTGCTTCCTCCTCCCATCCTGGAACACCCTGCTGGTCCCTCCAAAGCTGGACATTTCCCCAAAGGGACAGGAGCCCTCCAGGGCCAGCCCGGACCTGAGGCCACCGGGGTGTCGTGTCCCCGTGCCGGTTCTGGTGTCCCCATGCCAGCTCTGGTGTCCCCGTGCCGGCTCTGTGTCCCTGTGCCAGCTCCCTGCGGTGCCGCAGGATGGAGCTGTCGCCCCGGGCAGGAGGGTGACGGGTGAGGGAGGAGGAGGAGGAGGAGGAGGAGGAGGAGGAGGAGGAGGAGGAGGAGGAAGGCGCCGCGGGGTGACGCCGCTCCCAGACCCGCTGTGTCGGGGTGTAGAGGGGACAGTGCCTGTCACGCCACCAGGTGTCACCTTTGGCTCAGGGACTCGTGGTCACTCTGCAGCTGTCCCCGTGTCCGGTGATGCGCGCTGGGCTCCTGCCGCCAGTCATTCCCACGGATCCTCCCACGTCTCCTGGGGCTCATCCCACTCTCTGCCTGGATTCCTCAGGCTCCAGGCCCTCAGCTCACGGCCCCTGTGCACAGTTCCTGTGACACCCGCGGCTCGGCAGGGCGGGACAGCGGGACACGGGAGGTGCCACTGTCGCATCCTTGCCGCACCCAAGGGCTTGGGCAGTGCCAGTGAGCCCAGCCACGCCCCTGGGGCTGTTCTGGGCACAGCCGATCCCTCCGTGTGCATCACGGCACCGTGGGGACAGACTGCCTCGGGCTGTGTCCCTTGTGGGGGCCTCTGCTCACATTTGCTGCCCCCAGCCCTGGAGCTGGCGGTGGCAGGAGGGGACAGGCCAGGGATGGCTCCAGTCCCGCGGTGTTCCATCCTTCCCTCCTCCTCAGCAGAGGGCCCCCACAGGGTTCAGGTTCTCCAGGGCCAAACCTGGGACCATCTCCCGGACAAACTGGGGAGCTGGAAAGGAGAAGGGAACTGGGTCTGTCTGGAGGAGGGGACGGGGGGCTGTGCCCTCCCAGCCCCACAGCTGGCACCCCTGTTCGTGCTGCTGCAGCTCCCCACGTCTGGCAGCGCAGCAGGGACAGGAATTGGTCTTGCAAAAGCTCCTTGTCCGGCGGGGCTCCTGTTGCAACTGCTGCTCTGCGAGGGCAGGAAGGTGCGGAGGAACTGCTTTGTGATGGGGAAGTACGGGCGGTTTCCAGTGACGAGGTGGCAAGTGCTGAGAGACAGGAAAACAAAGCTCTGCAGGAGGGCAGAGAAAGCGGGAGAGAGAAAAGGAGGGGAAGGGGCAAAGCAGAGGAGAGAGATTGTGTGGAAAAGGGAAATGGAGCTTTGGAGCTGATCCCTGCAGCCCGTGCTTGGCCATGGCAGTGCCCACCTGGGCTGGCAGCTCTGCTCTTCCCGGCTGGCTGCTCGCCCTAAAAACCCTCCTTCCCCCAGCCCTGAGGCACAGAGCTGGGCACTGGGGCACAGCAGTTTCACTTCTTGTTTGCAAACACATTTTTCTTCCCCAGCTCAGGGCTGGTGGCCCCAGCAGACATCAGTGTGTGCATGTGGTGTCACTGGGCTGGCTGCCTCAGGCCCATCAGAGGAGCCACGGAGCTGCTGCAGGGCTGGAGCTCTGGAGCCAGGCTGGGAGAGCTGGGGGTGCTCAGCTGGAGAGGAGAAGCTGCAGGGAGAGCTCAGAGCCCCTGGCAGGGCCCAAAGGGGCTCCAGCAGAGCTGCAGAGGGACTGGGGACAAGGGCTGCAGGGCCAGGAGGCAGGGAATGGCTTCCCAGTGCCAGAGGGCAGCCATGGATGGGATGTGGGGCAGGAATTGTTCCCTGGCAGGGTGGGCAGTGCCTGGCACAGGGTGCCCAGAGCAGCTGGGGCTGCCCCTGGATCCCTGGCAGTGCCCAAGGCCAGCTTGGCCATTGGGGCTGGGAGCAGCCTGGCACAGTGGGAGCTGTCCCTGCCATGGCTGGGGTGGCACTGGGTGGGATTTAGGGTCACTTTCAGTCCATGCCATGGCCAGTGGAGCTGGGTCCCGCTCTGCCACCAGCCCCTGGGCTCTGTCCCACAATGTCCCTGTCCCCTGGCACCCGCAGGGCACACGGGTGAGCCCAGCCCAGGCTGCAGCCAGTGCAGGGCACAGGAGCCTCTGGGGCACAGCCCCCTCAGTCCCCTGGGCCCAGCTGAGCCCTCGGGCTGCAGGAGGGGGCTGAGCCGTGTCCCTGCCGAGGCAGAGCCCTGCCAGCAGCAGGGACCACAAACACCTCGGTGACCACGCGTGGTTTCACCCCAGCTCCTCGCAGCGCCCCTGGGAGCGCTGCTGCTGCCTCAGACAAACCCTCTATAAATAGCTGAGCTCTGTGTGGGGCCCTTGGGCTCCGGGCTCTCTGCACAGACCCGGAAACCCTCGAGGGGAGCTGGGACTGGTGTGTGACACACAGCCCTGCAGGTGCCACTTGTCCCCCAGAAAGGGATGTTGGTTCCAGTGCTTGGGAGGTCCCTGCGGGTGAGCTGTTGAATTCAGATCACTGTCACCCCTGTCCCCGTCAGGAACTGGGGGGTGGGCACAGTCCTTCCTCCTCTCTGGAGGCAGTGGGAGCAGCAGGAGCCTCTGTGCCTCACAGCAGCCACCCCTCAGCCCTCAGAGCTGCATTTGCAGCACTTGGGACTCCCCAGGAGACCCCCTGTGCCCCCGGGCTGGCTGCTGCATCTCCTGTGCCCATGGTGCAGCCTCCTGCTCCTGGCACCTTGGTGTGCCAGGGAATGTGCCCCAGCTCTGCCAGCTGGGCACTAAATACAATTCCCTGTGGTTTTCTGGGCCAGACTCACACGCAGCCATGGAAGGGCTGGGGTGGCTGTGTGACACTGGGGGGACTTGCAGGGCCCTGGTCTGTCTTGCCAGGAGGAAGTTGGCAGTCACAGCTGTGCCAGCCCAGCAGCCCCCGCCAGGCCACAGGGGAGCCTGGCACCAGCTCAGCTTGGAGCAGCCTGCCTTGGGGATTTTCTTATTCCCCATTTTTCCTCACAGGCAGACAGCTTGGTGGCTTTCTGCCAGGTTGCTTGGAGCTGCCAGCTCCCCTCCAGGGCTCTGACCTGGCCACTCCTGGTCCTGTCCAGGCTGAGCAATCCCAATTCTCCCAGTCTTTCCTCACAGCAGAGGTGCTCCACCTCTCTAATCTTGGTGCCCTCCTCTGGCCACCATCTGGGATGTCCCCAGGTGGGGGATCCCCACAAAGCTGGGGCCATGGCAAGCAGGGACAGTGCCTGGCACTGCCTGAGCCCTGAGCAGGGCCCCAGTGAGGGGATGGGCAGCTCCTGGAGCTCCCACCGTGCTGTCCCAAGTGTGGGCAGGGTCAGCACCCCAGCTCCCACATCCCACTGTGCTCCCCATGCTCCCCAGTTCCCCTCTGTCCTGGGCATCCTGCCCGTGCCCCTGCAGGGACCTTCCCGGCCAGCTGTGCTCAGCATCGTGCCGTGTCACCACGTGCCACCTCCTGGGGACCTTGCCCTGTGATCCCCTGGCACCGGGCTGAGCCAGCCGTGCCCTGGCATTAGGGATTAACACCTAATTATCCGTGTGATAATCCTCGGCCCAGACCGGGACAGGGGGAGCTCAGGGGGCACCCAGAGGGGCAAGGTGACTGTGGTGGCTCCTGCAGGGCCATCCCAGGGCACTGCAGCAGGACCGGGGGGTTGGAAGGGGATGACCCGGATTGTTCTGTGCCTCAGTGCTCCTGGGAGGAGCGGGTCTGTGGTGTCCCGGGCGGGTCCCTGGTGTCCCCGGCAGGTTCCTGGTTCCCGGGCGGCTCCCTGGTGTCCCCGGCAGGTCCCGGAGGCCCCGGCAGGGCTGTGTGGGTGCGGCGGGGCCGTGCCGGGCTCAGCGCAGCCGTTTGCCGTGGGAGCGCGGTGACAGCGCGGTGACAGCGCCGCTGTTCCCAGCCGCCTTTCCGGTGTGAAACTCGGGGCTCTGCCACTCCCGGGCCACCGCTGCTCCTCACACCCGGCTCAGCTGAGCTGCTGCTGCAGACGGGCACCGCCAGTCCCAGCAGGAAGGGCCAGCCCCGGCCCCGTGGGCTGGAGGTGGTGACACCCGCCTGTCCCCACATGGTGAAGCACCAGGGTGGTGACTCCCCAGAGCACTCGCGGGTTTTCCTCCCTGGCCGAGCCCCTGGCACGCGTTCCGGGGGTAATGGAAAGAGTGATGGGGCAATTTAAATTTTCCTTGTTATCAGCACTCCCTCAGAATGGAATCTCTGTCTCAGTGAAGTGTCAGACGAGGGGGAAATTCCCCTCCCACCTGTAACGGCCCGGGCTGTCTGTGGCATCCCCAGCCCCTTCTGTGGGGCTGAGCCCCCACTGGAGCCCCCTGCTCCAGGGCTCCCCTGCACCGTCCTTGGGCTCCAGACGTGGCCTGGGATTCCTCTGCCCCCAGGCTGTAGGATCCTTATCCATGACCCTCAGTGTGATGGGAGAAACAGAGGAAGGGACCTGGAGCTGGTTCCTGCTGTGGCTACCAGGGCTCACTGCACCCACAGCCCCCAGCTTTGGGGTGCTGGGCTGGGGAACCCATCGTAGGGGACAGGCCTGGCCCCTGGGGTGTCACAGAAGCTGAGCTCTGGGGCACAGAAGCAGTGAGCTGGGGGTGTGGGGCTGCTGGCAGCTCTGTTCCTGCCCCATCAGAGTGTGCTGGGGGCAGTGACCCCAGATGGGGCCCCTCCAGTGCCAGGCTGTGCTGGGTGAGCTCTCCAGCACAGCAGCCGCCCCGGCTGCCACCCCTTCATGTGGCTTCCTCCTCCCTGCTGCTGTTGTGGGTGAAGGGGTGCAGCACCTGGGGAATTCCCCGTGCCCTGGGGCCACCTGCAGCCACCCAGGCCGGGGATCTGACTCTGGCAGGGCCTTGGCCTTTCCTCGAGGAGTGCCCTGAGCACCTCAGCACCGGGAGCCCTGTGTTTGCTGGGACCCTGTGGCTCCCTCACTCCCTGTATCTCCATGTAGGTGTGAGCCCCGTGTGCTCCCAGGCACAGCCCTGCCAAAGCCACCCCTGGGCCTGGCCTGGGGGGCTCTCTACAAGGAGCCAGGGTGTGGAGACACCCAGGGCTGTGTGGGGCCAGGGCAGAGCTTCCCTGGGATGGGAACGGGGATGGGGATGGGGAAGGGATGGGGATAAGATGAGGATGAGGATCAGGATGAGATTGGGATGGGGATCACGTGGAGATGGGGATCACGTGGGGATGGGGATGAGATGAGGATGGGGATGAGATGAGGATGGGGATGGGGGTGGAGATGAGGATCAGGATGAGGTGGGGATAGGGATGGGAATGGGGATCACATGGGGATGGGGATGGCTCTCTGGCATCACCCAGCCCTTGGCCCCTTCCAGGAGCGCAAGTCCTACAAGTGGAAGCAGCTGCTCTTCTTCTTCACCTTCATCACGTTTGCGTTCGCCGTGTGCGTTTACTTCCACCACAGCTGGTACTGCGGCCCTGGAGGTGAGGGGGCTGCCTGGGGGGTGGGCAAGGGGCTGGCTGCTCCCAGAATCACAGGATCCTGAAGGCTGGAAGAGATCCCTGGGATCAGCAAATCCCAGCTGTACCCCAGGCCCACCTTGTCCCCAGCCCAGAGCACTCAGTGCCACCTCCAGCCCTTCCTTGGACACCTCCAGGGATGGGCACTGCCAACCTCCCTGGGCAGCCCCTTCCAAGGCCTGACCACTCTTCTATGAAAAAATTTTTTCTGATGTCCAAAAATTCTTCCTGATGCCTGACATCCTCCTAATGTGACACCTTGCCTTCCAAATCCCAGCCCAGGGAAGCTCCAGGTGCCCAGCCACACTTCTTCCCTGGTGGGGGTCAGGCCCCCAAGCCCCTGCTCTGCTGCCCCAAACAGGTGGCTCAGAGACGCCCCCAGCTCCCAGGGCAGCTGCAGCTGTGGGTCCCCCTCACGTGCTGTGTTTCTCCCCTGGTGTACACTGTCTTCGCCTTCCTGGAGTACCTGGTTGTGCTCTCCAACATGGCCTTCCACATGACTGCCTTCTGGGACTTCGGCAACAAGGAGCTGGTGGTGAGCTCTCTGCTGGAGGACAAGCACTTCTAGGCAGCCCTGCTGCTGGGGGCTGCTCTCCCCTGTCCTGCTGGGGCTGGTGTTTGCTGTGGAGCTGCTGCCAGGATCACCCCGAGAGCCCAGGACTGTCTGTCCCCAGCTGCACCTGCAGCTCTCGTCCAGGGGAGCTGTGGGCTCTGCCCAGGGACCCCTGTCCTGGCTCCAGGAGGGCAGGACAGAGGAGGAGCAGGGACCTGCTGCCTGTTGCTTTGGAGGATGTTCCAGGGAGAGCAGGATGCTGCTCCTGGTATCGGGGCATGGGGGTCCAGCCCTGCCCTGTCCTTTCTTGGCCTGGAGGGGCTCATGGTTCCTCCTTCGTGCTGAGGTCTTGGGACAACTCCTCAAAAAGGGCTGGTGGCCTTTGGGGCTGGGCAGGCACTGGTCTCCCACTGGACTGGGGCAGGGTCCTGGCCCATCTGCAGGGTGGAGCAGGGTGGGAGCACACAGGGCACAGCAGGTGCTGGGAGCACCCAGGTCTCACTCCTGCCTCTCCCAGGAGCACAGGCTGCTCCAGGGCTGCTGTGCCCCTTCCAGCCCAGTGTGAGGAGGAAGGGTGAGCGTGCTGGTGCTGGAGGTCTTTGGCCCAGTGTCCCCATGGATTCCCCTGTGCTGTGGGGCTGGAGCTGGGAACTGCTGGGGTTCAGCAGTGCCCTCAGTGTGCAGCTCTGGCTGCCAGGGCACAGGGGACATGGCTGCATGGCGGGTGGGGGCTGCAGTGTCCCCAGGCTCCTCCTGCAAAGCTGCTGGGAGGGGCACCTGGAGCTGCCTTGATTCTGGGGAGGTCTGCACTTGCCAGGGCTCATCCCTGCACCAGCGTGGGTCCCTCCCTGCCCTTCACTGGAGCACCGAGAGTCCCTGGGATGTCCCAGTGCCCATCCCAGGGCTGGGCAGAGCTCCTCCAGCGGGAGCTGCGGGGCCCTGGCAGAGCTGGGGCTGGGCTGGCTATCAGCAGATCCTGCTGCACGTGTCCATTCTCACTGTCCCCACCACGGGCTCCATCCGTGTCCCTGCATGCGTGTGATGCGCTGCCGCCGCGGCGCCTTGGCTTTGGGGTGCAAATAAAGCACTAAGGATTTTTGTGAGCTCTCGACAAACTCCACAGCATTTCCAGCTGGTCCAGCCTGGCACGGCCCTGGCACGGCCCTGGCATGGCCCTGGCACAGCCCTGGCACTGCCAGCAGGTCCAGACCAGCACCAGGGGCAGGGTGGGGGCTGCAGTGGGGTGCAGCACATGGACTCCAGGCACTGGGGCTGGAGTGTGGGATGTGGAGCCGGGGTGTTGGATCTGGGCTGCAAGATGTGACCTCTGGCGTGTGGGGTGTGGGGTGTGGATCCCTGCAGCTGGGGCTCAGGATACAGACCCCTGCAGGATGTGGATCGCTGGGGTGCAGGATGTGGATCGCTGGGGTGCAGGATGTGGATCACTGGGGTGTGGGATGTGGATCACTGGGGTGCGGNACTGGGGTGCGGGATGTGGATCACTGGGGTGTGGGCTCTGAATCCTGGCTGTTGGGGCTGTGTTTGGCCCCTGGGTGCTGGATGAAGCCCGGGAAGGTTCAGTGAGGCTGGGAACTGGCCAGGAGCCGGGCTGGAGGCGTGGGACTGAGCCCACCCTGCAGCTGGGGCCCCGCTCCCCGCCCTGCTCTGGGGGACACTGACTTGGCTGCGGATCCTGCAGATCTTATGGATGCTGTGGGGCCAGGGGCCAGCACAGCCCTGGGGACAGAGCCTGGAGGGCTGGGGCTGGCACTGCCGGGGCTGGGCAGGGGCAGGGGCAGGGGAACTGCTGGGGGTTTGGTTCCCCCTGTCCCAGGCCATGGTGGGGCCCTGGCCTCACTGCAGCTGCCCCCGGAGCAGCTGGGAGGGGAAGAGCCATGAGCTCATCCCGCTGTGCTGGGCCAGGGCAGGGCTGTGTCCTGCTCGTGGCATTACAGGGTCCCCTCCCCATCCCAGCACCCACTTCTACACGGAACACCAAAGGGGTGGCACCTTGCCAGCCCCACAGAGGGAGCAGGACATGGCCCTGGGGATGAATCTCCACAGCAGGATCAGGAGATGGCTGTGAGGATCCTGCCTCAGACAGACCAGGACAGGGCTGTTGGATGCCCATGGTGGGACCAGGACATGGCCATGGGGATCCTGCCCCGGACAGACCAGGACATGGCCCTGGGGATGAATCTCCACAGCAGGACAGGGCCATAGGGGTCCCCACAGCAGGAGCAGGACATGGCCCTGTGGATCCTGCCCTGGGCAGGCCAGGACAGGGCTGTTGGATGCCCATGCTGGGAGCAGGATTTGGTGCAGCCAGGACCCCCGAGCCCGTGGCTGTGCAGTGCCACTGGGGCCGTGTCCCCTCACCATGTGGGGCTCCCCCACAAGGGTGGGGTCTGGAGGGACCCCGAGAGGCTCCAGGAGGTACAGCCCTAGCAGGGCTGGGGCTGGGCTGGGATTGGGATTGGGATTGGGATTGGGATTGGGACTGGGACTGGGACTGGGACTGGTGCTGGGACTTGCCAGAACCCCCAGCCCCGCTGCCCACGCCCGCCCCGGCTCTGGCTCAAACAGCAGCAGGGAACAAAGGCGGCTTGTGGCGGGCACCGGGTCCTGCCCTTCCTGCAGGAAGGCCCCGGGGCTGGACAAGGGGCCCGTGTCCGGCTCTGGCCACTGGCCAGCACGTGCCGGGGGGGTGCCGAGGGGGTGGCGAGAGCGGCTGGGGATGCCACCGGTCACTCGCTGCTGCCATCGGCAGCCACAGGACACGGGGATGGCAACAGCACACCCTGGGCATGGCAACACGGGGCTCTGCCTTCCACCCGCCACTCCAGAGGCACCACTGGGGCTGGGGGCTGCCCGGGGGGACCCCACTCGTGTGCCAATTCCTGCAATTCCCACACAGTGCAATGGCCCCAGGGCCATCTCCTGCACTGTCCCCATTCCTGTCCCTTACAGTGTCCCCCAGTCTGCACGTGGGAGCTCAGCTGGGCACAGACATGGTGGGGTCAGGACTGGCCCTGGCAGGGACATCCCAGACTTCCCCTGGAAGAGAGCCCTGCAGGCACCACGAGCACCCTCAGCTTGGCCCTGGCCCGGTGAGGGGTCCCAGCCCAGCTGGGGCTGGTGATACCCATGTCCCTCCAGGGAGTGTCCCCATGTCCAGGAAAGGTGGGTGTGTATGGGAGAGCACAGGACACGGGGGGTCTGGGCAGGTTTTTATTTAAGAAGCAACTCTGGGGGCAGCTGGTTACAGGTGAGTCCTGCTGCCCTGTGGAGCTCCAGCACCGGCCAGGGCAGGAACTCCCTACTCTGGCCACGCTGGCTCTGCTCTCAGCAGGGCTGGAGCTCCCTGGTGTGGGGCTCACCCCAAACACCCCCCAGGAGCCCCTGGTGCTGCCACCGGGATCCTGTGGCAGGATGGGCAGTGCCAGCGAGATGCTCCAGGCTTGGCGAGTGCCAGGGCTGGCACCGAGGGGCTGGGGACCCCCTGTGCCCCAGCTGGTGTGGAGGGTGGGGGTGGCAGGTCCCCNGCAGGGCAGGATCGTCTCTGGCCAGCCCCGTCACAAGAGCACGCAGGGCCTCTTGGGCTTGGCCGGGGCGGGGTTGAGCACGGCCCTCACGGCCTCGGTGAACACATCCTTGATGCCCTCCTGGTTGAGCGCCGAGCACTCCAGGTACTTGACGGCGCGGATCTGCTTGGAGAGGCTGATGCCCTGCTGGGTGGTGATGGGCGCCTGGTTCTGCTCCTTGAGCCGCTTCATGGTCTCGGGGTTGTTCCTCAGATCCTTCTTGGTGCCCACGAGCAGGATGGGCACGCTGGGGCAGTGGTGGCACACCTCGGGGTACCACTTGTGCTTGACGTTCTCGTAGGAGGGCGGGCTGGCGATGGAGAAGCAGATGATGAAGACGTTGGTCTGGGGGTAGGAAAGCGTCCGCAGGCGGTCGTACTCCTCCTGGCCGGCCGTGTCCCACAGGTTGAGGTTTATAGTCCTGCCGTCCACCGTGTTCTGCGCGCTGTAGTTGTCGAACACGGTGGGGATGTACTCCTTGGGGAAGGCGTTGGTGGTGTAGCAGATGAGCAGGCAGGTCTTGCCCACCGCCCCGTCGCCCACCACCACGCACTTGATGCTCTGCATCCCGGCGGTCCTGGGGCCCTTCAGCAGCCTGCGGGAGGAGGAGAGGCTCAGGGAGGGCTGAGTCACCCTGCTCCCCCCGCCGTGACACCCCGAGGCTGCTCAGGGGTCACACCCCCTCGGTTCACCATCCAACCTGAGCTTCCCGGGCAGGCACATCCCCCCGACAGAGCCCCGCAATGGGGACCTGCCCTCCATGGCCAGTGTGCAAGGGGACCACATCGTGCCCAGGGTGGGCATGCACGGCAGCCAGGCTGTGGCAGCACCCCGTGCCATCCTGTGCCATGCCGTGCTGTGCCGTGCCGTGCCGTGCTGTGCCTCCAGCCTGGAACGGGACGGAGGGCAGCAGGGCAGGGAGCAGGGTCACACCTGGGCTGTGGCAGCCCGTGGGATGTCACCATCGGTCCCAGCCCCGCTCCTGCCCACACCAAGCAGGGCCAGTGGCGGTCCCGGCGGGCAGAGGCGGGGCTGGCGCTGTGGCTGCAGTGCAGGCGCTGGCGTGGCCCCGGAGCCCAGCGTCCGCTCCCGCAGCTGTGTTTATCCCAGTCCCGGCGCGCGTTTTCCTTCCTCAGGTTCCCTCTGCGATTCCCATTAAGGGCCGCATCCTGCTCCCCCTTCCTGCTGCCGGCCGGAGCCAGGCGCTGCCGAGCCCTGCCCGGCCGAGGCGGGGGCACCTCACGGNTGGGCAGTGCCAGCGAGATGCTCCAGGCTTGGCGAGTGCCAGGGCTGGCACCGAGGGGCTGGGGACCCCCTGTGCCCCAGCTGGTGTGGAGGGTGGGGGTGGCAGGTCCCCACGGAGGACTCGGGGTGGCAGGTCCCTGTGGGGTGCTCAGGAGCGGGGTTGGCCCACCCCGGGCAGCCCCTTCTCAGGAAGCGTTGCTGTGCCGGGAGCGCAGAGGCGGCACCCAAAGCCAACGCTGACAGGCGGGGCGGGGCGGCCCCGGTGCCCCCGGGGCGGCGGCCAGTTAGTGCAAACAAGGTCTGTATTATTAAAGCTGGAGGCCTCGGGCTGGCGGCCCCGGGCACCGGGGAGGCTCGGGGAGGCGCTGGGGCTGGGTGGGGGCAGGAGGTGTGGGGGGCGCCGNGAGAAGCAGATGATGAAGACGTTGGTCTGGGGGTAGGAAAGCGTCCGCAGGCGGTCGTACTCCTCCTGGCCGGCCGTGTCCCACAGGTTGAGGTTTATAGTCCTGCCGTCCACCGTGTTCTGCGCGCTGTAGTTGTCGAACACGGTGGGGATGTACTCCTTGGGGAAGGCGTTGGTGGTGTAGCAGATGAGCAGGCAGGTCTTGCCCACCGCCCCGTCGCCCACCACCACGCACTTGATGCTCTGCATCCCGGCGGTCCTGGGGCCCTTCAGCAGCCTGCGGGAGGAGGAGAGGCTCAGGGAGGGCTGAGTCACCCTGCTCCCCCCGCCGTGACACCCCGAGGCTGCTCAGGGGTCACACCCCCTCGGTTCACCATCCAACCTGAGCTTCCCGGGCAGGCACATCCCCCCGACAGAGCCCCACAATGGGGACCTGCCCTCCATGGCCATCGTGCCCAGGGTGGGCATGCACGGCAGCCAGGCTGTGGCAGCACCCCGTGCCATCCTGTGCCATGTCGTGCTGTGCCGTGCTGTGCCGTGCCGTGCCCCAGCCAGGCTGGAGCCTGGAACGGGACGGAGGGCAGCAGGGCAGGGAGCAGGGGCACACCTGGGCTGTGGCAGCCCGTGGGATGTCACCATCGGTCCCAGCCCCGCTCCTGCCCACACCAAGCAGGGCCAGTGGCGGTCCCGGCGGGCAGAGGCGGGGCTGGCGCTGTGGCTGCAGTGCAGGCGCTGGCGTGGCCCCGGGGCCCAGCGTCCGCTCCCGCAGCTGTGTTTATCCCAGTCCCGGCGCGCGTTTTCCTTCCTCAGGTTCCCTCTGCGATTCCCATTAAGGGCCGCATCCTGCTCCCCCTTCCTGCTGCCGGCCGGAGCCAGGCGCTGCCGAGCCCTGCCCGGCCGAGGCGGGGGCACCTCACGGTGCTGGGCTGCAGAGGTGCCCACCCGGGGGCCGGCAGCCCCTTTCCCACCGGGATCCTGGTGCCCACCCGTGGGATCACTCCGGGAGGATGGGAGCCCCACTCGTGCGCCAGTGACAGGCAGGGAGCAGAGGTGGCGGGGCAGAGTCCCGGAGTCCTGGGCTGGGGGTCCCCGTTCCCCAGAGCCCCCTGAGTCTGCAGGGCTGGGGGAGGGGACCGAGCCCCAGCCGGTCCCTGCCCCCTCGGATGGGGAAGTCGCTCTTCCTCTTCCCGCCCTGACACGCGGCTTCCTGCGGCCGAGGCTGTGCCGTGACCCCCGCCCTGCCTGGCTGCGTCCTGACCCCCGAGCCAGGCTCAGGGGGCTGCCAGGAGCCCCGCAGCGCTGCCTCAGCTTTCCCCGCAGTCCTGTTTCTACAAAATATCCCTGCATCCTTTCCCACCGCAATCGTGCTTCCACAGGGCATCCTGAGTCCTTCCCCACCGCAGTCCTGCTTCCACAGGGCATCCTGAGTCCTTCCCCACCCCAACCCTGCTTCCACAGAGCATCAGCCCTTCCCCACCGAGACCCCGCTTCCACAGAGCATCCCGAGTCCTTCCCCACCCCAACCCTGCTTCCACAGGGCATCCCGAGTCCTTCCCCACCCCAACCCTGCTTCCACAGGGCATCTCGAGTCCTTCCCCACCCCAGCCCCGCTCCCACAGGCACGGCATCCCGCCTCCCTGCCGTGTGAAGCGGGAGCAGCGGGGCCGGCACAGGCGGGCCCCCATCCCCACCCCCGCAGGAAGCCGCTCGAAGGGTCCCAGGGGGCACAAACACAGCCCCGGCCTCTGGCCTGCAGCTGGGGGGCAAACACAGCCCGCAGGTTCCCTCACACCAGTCTGCACCAGTTGCTCAGCCCGCGGCCAGCACAGGCACTGGGACCCCCTGGCTGCGGGGCTCAGAGGGACACGAGGTCGGAGCGGGGGGAAAAGGGACAGGGGGTGGCAACAGGAGCAGGAGGAGAGTAATGGGGACAGGACCAGAACCAAGACAGTGGGATCAGGATAAGGGGACCAGGACAGGGGGGGAAGGAACTGGATCAGGAGGAGCTGGAGCAGGACAGGGGAGGAAGGAACTGGATCAGGAGGAGCTGGAGCAGGATGGGGGAAAAGAAGTGTATCAGAGCAATGGGAGCAGGAGCAGAGGGAGCAGGAGCAGGGCTGTGGGAGGAACAGGATCAGGGTCATGGGACCAGGATCAGGGGTCCAGCATCAGGACTATGGGAGGCTGAGGTCCCTCCATGGCTGCATAGGGCCACCCTCGGGGACATGCACCTTCCATAGGGGCTGTACCTGCCACCCACATCCCCTGTGCCCCTTCTGTCCTGCAGCCACCCCATCCCTTCACCCAGGGCTTGGGGGTACCCCAGGGCAGCCCCTGGAGTGGGACACAGCTGCCCCTGTCACCCCAAGGCCCCATCTGGCCCATCTGACTGAGTCTGGACCCCAAGCAGCCCTGAGCACCAGCCTGGCCCTGTGCCCATCCCACTGTGGGACATGGCACAACACCCTGCTCATGCTGAGCCCAAACCCTGCACCCCCAAACTGACTGTGGGCACCTCAGGATGAGCTGCACCTGGCAGCAACCATCCCCATTCCATCATCCCCATCCCCATCATCCCCATTCCCATCCCCATCATCCCCATCCCATCACCATCCCCATCATCCCCACTCCCATCCCCATCATCCCCATCATCCCCATCCCCATCATCCCCATCCTGGCACAGAGGAAACCCTCGTGCCCATGAGAGCATCACCACTGGGACATGGAGAGGAAGAGGAGGAGGGGCTGGAGGCCAGGGGTCCCAGGGGGTGTGGAGCAGCAGAGTGCCCCCAGGTTTGTCACCAGCACTCAGCAAGCGTGGGCACACACGAGGAGGGGCACGAGGGCTCACACAGGAGTGTTTGGGCTCCTGCCAGCCCTGGCACTGCCAGCACCAGGAACGAGGTGCCTGTGGCACAGCCAGGGGACCTGCAGGCATGGCCCACACTCACAGGGCTAATGCCTCACTGAGGAGGGGGTTTGGTGCAGGGCAGAGCCCCCACAGCAGCTCCGGTGCCAAGGAGGGGGATGTGAGTGCCAGGGGGGCTCTGGCTCTGGCACAACCAAGGTTTGCAGCCACAGCCACCACACCATGGTCCTGAGCAGTCCCCACTGCCCCAGCCAAGCCCCCAACTCACACTTTTCTTCCCAGGGAGGATGAGGAGGGAGCTGTGCCCGGGACAGGAGGGCAGGCAGGAGCCCTGCCAAAGGAACCCCATTCCAGAACAGGGCCAGGGGCTGCCCGGTGGGACCCTCGTGGTGCCAGGCTGGAGATCACCGTGTTCCCTGCAGCCTCGCTGCGGCTCCCGAGGGTCCCTGGGCCAGCCAGGCTGGGCCAGCCCGGGGACACTGGGTGGGTGCCTGGCCCTGGTGTGCCCCCGCCTGCTGCCAGCTCTCTGCGGCACAAGGCCAGCTCTGTTCTCCCAGGAAATGCGCGGCCCGCCGCACATTTAACCCCTTCTGGCACCGGGATGCTCGTGGGGCTGGGGGACAGCCCGCGGGGACACAGCCCATGGTGGCCCTGTCCCCTGCCAGCCCCGCGGGAGGGGCCCGGGGAAGGAAGGGTGGGAGCACGGGGGCGGCACCCAGCCCAGCCCAGAGCCCCGGCCCCGATCCTCACTGCGGGGACACTCGGGTGGCGTTCGGGGCGCTGGGGAGCGGGGGGAGGCTGTGGTGACACACAGAGGTCCCCCCTCCCATCGCCACTCCCGGCACGGGAAAAGCGACTCATCTCTTCAGCAGAAACGGGAAGCAAAACCCTCTGCCAGCGCTCCCGGCCGGGGCAGCCCCCGGGGGTTTCCGCCGGGGAAGTGGAGCAGCCGCCCCCGTGAGCTCCCTGTCCCACGGCCCCCGAACCTGACCCGACCTGCCCGAACCGACCCTGCGACCCCCAGGCGACCCCTCCCCGCGCCACAGCCCGCCTGGGGCACCTCACACCCCGGTGTGCCCCCAGTGCCCCG
>VWYE01028414.1:26779-46989 GCA_013398995.1 Alaudala cheleensis
GCGGCACCCAGCGGACACCGGACATCAGCCTGGACACGAGCCAGCCCCGTGTGTCACACACCCCGTGTCACACACCCCGTGTCACACACCCCGCCGTGCCCGGGGGTCCCCACGAGGGGCCGGCCTGGGACCCCCATCCCAGAGAGGGGGCGTGGGGAGCAGCCTGCTCCAGGGACAGGGGTGTCACCTCTCAGAGCACCCGGCCAGAGAGCGACAGGAGGTGAGCTGCCCGTCCCGCAGTAGGCTGGTGGCCTCTGGGCACTGGTGGCACCGGACCAGCGGTGACACCGGCAGCGCGTGGCCCTGGAGGCGTCGCAGCTCCGCGAGGTGGCGAAATTGCCCCAACGCCGCTGCGAATACGGGCGGGACCTCAAAGTGTCTCTGCACAGAGAGCGGGGGCTGTGACATGTCGGGGTGGGTGACATGGGATGCATGACATGTCAGGGGAGTGACACGGGGATGTGTGATACCTTGGGGTGTGTGACACGGGGTGTGTGNAGGAGCAGCTGACGGCGGCGGGGACGCGGAAATGGAGCTGCGGCCGGGCCGGGCCGTGCGGGCGCTGTGCGGCCTCTTCCTCCTCCTCCTGCTCGTCCTCCTGGAGCATCCCGGCCGCGCCGAGCGGGCCCCCGGCTCCCACCTGGACGACTCGGCCATCGCAGGTGAGTCCCCCGGCCCCGGCTGCCCCTGCCCGCCCCGCTGCGCTCGGGCGCTGCCCGGGGAAGGCCCCGGCACCCCCCGCGCTCCGCTTTGGGGCCGTTCCTCCGGGTTTCGGGCAAGAGCTGCAGCGATCCCGGACCCGCTTCGGGACCTCGCAAGGACCGAAATAACCCGTGCTTGGTATTGCAGCGGGCGCCGGCTCTTTGGGTCAAAAGTTTTACATTTCTGCTCATTTAGAATGTTGCGCTCTTCTTCGTTAAGTCGCATCGACTGGGACCGGTTGGCGGGGTTTAAGATTATTCACGGCATTTACTTGTTTTCGCTCTGGCAATGAGAGCCTGGCAGGGAGCTGGGGATGGTGCCGAGCATTCCGGTGTTCGGTTGATTTTTAAGGACATTCCCAGCTGTGGGACCCCAGACCTGTTTCCCCCGCGCTCCAGGGACGGGCGAGTCCCCCCTGAGCAGCACCGGCAGCACAGCCCTGTTCCCATCCCCTCCACCTCAAAAACCAGACCCTCGGGCAAAAACGCAGCAGAAACCTGGGACCATGTGGGTTTCCCCCCCCCGGAGCCCAGGCGGCACCTCCGTGGGCTCCGTGTCCTTGGGCAATGCCCGAGGTCAGCTGGACCCGGCCGTAAACCCCGCTGTGAGGGCTGGGAGCGGGCCGGGACCCCCGGGCCCAGCGGGGCCGTGTGCGGGCTCAGCTCCCAGGGCAGCCGGGAGCAGCTCCGGGCACCGGGAGTGCCGGGCTTCGCTCGCCGCCCTGCTCCGGTCCCAGGGCAGCCGGGGGCGGCTCCGGGAGTGCCGGGTCCCGCTCCAGGCCCAGCCGGGGACATGTGTAGTCTCGGGGAGCCGGGAGCCGCTCCGGGAGTGCCGGGTCCTGCTCCAGGCCCAGCGGGGCCAGGCCGGCCGTGCCTCAGGACAGCAGCAGAGCTTTCCGTGGGGCTGTGCGATCGGCCCGGGCAGCAGCTCAGGAGGGTTTGGGCCGGGGGAAGGTGTTTGCCGAGGTGTGGATGTTGGTGTGTGGGTGACAGGCGTCCCGGGAAGGGCTCGGCTCTGTGCACGGTGGAGCCCCGGGAGCTGGCTGTGTGAGGGGAGGCTGCTCCGTCCTGGCCGCCGATGGGCTCCGGCACCCGGCGCTGCTCATCCCCTCTCCCCGCGCTCCCAGACCCTCGGGCCGGCTCGCATCCAGTCCGCTCCACTAAGGAAACTGGATCTCCGCAGTCCTTCTGAAGCGAGGTTTGTGCCTCCAAGGAATTTCCAGCGCGGTTATTTTTGGAGGCCCTGCAGAAGTGTGGCAGCCTGGGTGATTCAGCTGCTGGCTCTGCTCTCGGAGGCAGCCCCAGGGCCTGGGCTCACAGAAATTCCCCCCGGCACGGCTCTTCCTGCCGGACGAGCTCTTTGGGTCACTCTGGGCCATGTTTTGGTCACTGCTGGCGTCCCAAACCCGCCGGGGATTCGTGGCTGGCTGCAGGCTGGAGCCCCAAAGGTGCAGGAGGGTGGCCAGGGAGGGATTTGTGTCCCCGTGTCCCCTCCCGGGGCAGCCGGGCAGGTCGGGAGGGCCCCTTGCCCTCTGCTCCCGCAGCTCCGTGTGGCCTCTGAGCGCTCCTGGCCGTTGGGTTCGAGCTCTTGGAGCTGCTGCTCCCGGTTCCCAGCAGGGAATGTCCTCAGCAGACGCTTTCGCTGCTGTTTTCCCTGGAAGCAGAAGGTGTTGGCCGCTCGCTGTGAGCTGAGGTGAGTGCTGGACGCCGTTCTGAAAGTGAAAGTGCTCGGCTTTTGACACGTTTTCCGTCATACAAAAGTGCTTTGCTTTTTTTTTTTTTAAATTCTTTAATTAGGATGGCAGGATTTTAATGATAAAATGTCAGCACTGGGGAAGTTTTTCAGGCGACGCAGGGAAGTGTTTGCAGGGAGCAGAAGCCTGAGCTGCTGAGGTTCCCCTGCACGCTCAGGGGATGCATCAGCAGCTTTTACAGAGGATTAGTGAATGATCCCGATTCCTGGGATGTATTTTTAAGCAAGAGTTTGAAACGGGTGGGTTTATCCATGCAGGAAAATCAGAGCTGGTAACTGAACCCCGGGGAAAACCAGATTTTCTGCTGGCTTTGACTCACTGGGAGGCGAATTGAGGCCTTAATCTTTGATCTCTAATCTTTTCCTGCCGGGCTCAGGTTGAGGTTTGGCTGCGCTCGGCAGCACAGGAGCCATTTCACAAGGTGCGGGGGTTTGGAGGCCGGGGCAGGCAGGAGGGGCCTCTGGCAGCCCCTGGCCCTGCCCCAGCCCAGGTTTGGGATCCTGTGCTGTCACAGGATGTGTGACCGGCCCCGGTATTGTTTGCACCCGCCCTGGTTATTTTTAGCCCGAATTTGTCAGGCTGCAGCCCGGCCCGGGGCCTTTTCACACCCCCTGAAAGGGGGCACACTGGGCTTTCAGTCCCCGCTCTTTCTGCTCATTTGCTGTAATCTGGCTGCTGCCCAAATCAGCCGGGTTTTGCTCCTTTTTCTGGTCCTTATCAGAACATCCTCTGGGGTCATGGCCAGTGTTTTACACAAGTTTTATGTGAGCTGTTAAAAATGTGACCCATTGTTTGGGTCAAAAGCCTTAAATTTCATCTCATTTTAAATACTAATCTTGCTCAGTTGGCTCTTCCTCCTTAAATCACATCACCTGGAGCCAGTCTGTGGGATTTAGGGTTATTTAATTTTAATTGTCTGCCCTCTGTGCAGCCCAGCACAGGTGGGCACTGCCAGGTGTGTTTGCAGGAGATCCAAGGAAAACCCACCGTGGGGAGGTTGGGATTTGGGTGGCCGGGGTTCATCCCTGGTTCCCTTCATGGTGACAACTTCCACCTGCAGATCCAGTCCTGCCCTACCTCCCTGCAGGGATCTGGGAGTGGTGCAGGTCTGCATTGCCTTATTTCATTGTACATGGAATTCTCTGCTGTGGTCTGGCATCCTCGGGGATGTGGGGCTGGGGCTCCATGGCTGGGCCTCCTGTGAGTCCCTGCTGGCATCCCTGAGGCAAGTCAGGGATCCTGGTTTGGGATTTCCCTCTTTCCTGCAGCTGTTCAGAGATGGGCTCTGAGCTGTGAGCTGGGATGGAGGCATTTTGGGGTGATGTGGGGCTGTGAATTGGGATGGAGGCATTTTGGGGTGATGTGGAGCTCCTGTGTCAGGGGCTGGTGAGGGCTGGGCTCTGGTGCAGGGCTGGCACAGGTTTGGTAGCTTTTCCTCTTTCCACAGCAGCTCCTCTTCCTCTCTCTTCCTTTCTCCTTGTCCTGCCCTGTCTGCTGCTTCCCTGTCCTGATTCCTTGGTCACAGCTTTTCTCGAGTCATCTTTGCTCCTATCTCAGTGGTTTCAAACCCCAGTTAAAGCCATGCTGATAATGTGGTGTCCAGAGCTGGAGGCTGTGCCCAGGGCTGGTTCTGGGTTTGCCTGGAGCACCTGGAGCTGCCCTCAAAGCCAGGAACATCCTGTGGGACACAGGCAGTGTGAGGAGAGGGCTGCAGCTGAATCCTTCACTGCAGAACCTCTGCCTTGGGAAGTGATGGCTTTGGGCTTAACTTGCAGTGGAAGTTTTTGGCCTGTGAGCAGGACATGGGCTCTGTGGAGCCTTTGGAAGCTCAGGGATGGCTGGGAACAGGCTGGGAACAGGCTGGGTCTCCATCCCTCCACAGATCTGGCAGAGTGGATGGGACAGGCACCTGCTGTGCCCTTCTTGCTTTGATAAAATGAGACTTTGCTGTTAAATTAATTCCTTCCAGGGGTGTTCATGAGCACCTGTGAGTAGCAGCTTTGGGTGGGGAGGTGGAGCAGTGCTGAGAACACTTGGAACAGTCCATGTCCTTCCCCAGCTCAGCTGGAAGTCACAGCCTTGTCTTCCTTCAGGAATGAAAACTCAGCTCGAGGAATTGCCATTCTGAGAGCTGGAAAAATTGTGTTTGGCAGCAAACTGGCCTCATGTGGAGGAGGAGGAGGAGCAGGGCTGACAGGGCAGCACTGGGGCTGCTGGGGAGCTCCTGGCTCCCTGCAGCTCATTCCCTTCCCTGCTTGGCCCAGAAACTTGGAGTAATGCTCAGCTGGATCACAGAGAGGATCCTAATTTAATTTCTTGTTAGATTTATTTATTTACTGCCTTGGAAAGCAGCTGCCTGCATGTCTCCTGTGCCCCTGGGGTGGTCCCTTCCCACGGGAGCAGTGCAGGGGGAGCTTTTGGGCTGGGGCAGGGATACACACACATCCACCTGGGCAGTCCAAGGCAGCACTCCTGCTGTCCTTTCCATCCTTTGCTTTCAGGAGGGCATGGAGCAGTGAATGTGTGAGGAAGAAGCCTCCTGCCATCCCTTGTGGTGCAGCTGCAGGGTCTGGGATGCTTTGGTGGTCCTGGAGTGGAGCCTTATCCCAAGAGCAGTGAGAAGGAAAAGCACTTTGTGTTTCTCTGGCCTGCTCAGTTGGTGTTTGGCTCATGGGCTGTGTTGGTACATCACAATTCCCTGTGAGAGCTCTCTGCTCCTCTGGGCAGGGCTG
The DNA here is from genome assembly GCA_013398995.1 of Alaudala cheleensis. Taxonomy (NCBI): domain Eukaryota; kingdom Metazoa; phylum Chordata; class Aves; order Passeriformes; family Alaudidae; genus Alaudala; species Alaudala cheleensis. The sequence continues at coordinate 31,967 of VWYE01028414.1, forward strand.
GAGGGATGAGTGAATGCTCAGGACCCTCCAGTGAGGGGTAGTTTGTGATCTGCCTGGCATTTGGGGAGGGAAGGGAGCTAAAAGGCCATCTTGGTATTTAGGGGCTGCCCAGGGAGCTTTGCAGTGCCCATGCCTGGAGGTGTCCCCTGGAGGTGGCACTGAGTGCTCTGGGCTGGGGACAAGGTGGGCACAGCTGGGACTGCCTGGGCTGGCAGGGCTTTTCCAGCCTCAGGGATCCCGGGGTTCTGTGATTTGTTGGTAAAAAATCCCTTTCTGCAAGCAGGTGGCTGAAAAGCAGCACTTTCCCCTGAGGTTCTCCCTGTCCTGCAGCCTGTCCCACTTGGATGGAGGCTGTGCTGTGGAAAAGGCTCTGGCAGTGGCTCCAAGCCCAGGGCCAGTGCCAGGCCTGGCCACCCTTTGGACTGTGCCCAGCCTGGCATTCTGCTCCCCAGAGCCCTGACTGCACACACTGATCAGTGCTAAGAAAGCTCTTTCCTTCATTAATTAGCTTTGCTTTGTATCCAGAGAGGGAGAAATAAACTCGTGAGCAGGCAGGAGAGCTGTGGCAGTGCCACAGCCTGGCAGTGCCCAAGGCCAGCTTGGCCATTGGGGCTGGGAGCAGCCTGGCACAGTGGGAGCTGTCCCTGCCATGGCTGGGGTGGGAATGGATGGGATTTAGGGTCACTCCCATCCCAAACCTTGTGGGATGCTGTGAATAATTGGGGTTCTGGCCTCTTTCCTGCCTCTCCCTGTTACCAGGTGCAGCTCTGGACCTGCTGCTTCCCCCTCCCTCCCTCCAGGCTCTGTGCTGTGGAATTTGGGGATGTTTCCTGTGGAGGCAGCACTGTCGTGCTGAGTCCTCTGCTCTGCTCCCATGGCTGATCCAAGCTGGGCTCTCTGGAACACTTCAGTTTTCCCTCCCCCTCGTTTCCCCAACCCCTGCAGCCGTGCCTGATTAATTTTCTGGCACCTCCCGAGCTGTGGTTCAGTTTTAGGAGCTGGTGCTGGCAGGGACCAGGGACTCTTTAATTAAAGCCATTGCTCTGTCACTGCTGCAGCACATGGGAGCCTTGAGGAGCTCCTGCCTCACACTGTGCCTCTGCCAGGGCCTCACCACCCACAGGGGACAATTCCTGCCCCACATCCCATCCATGGCTGCCCTCTGGCACTGGGAAGCCATTCCCTGCCTCCTGGCCCTGCAGCCCTTGTCCCCAGTCCCTCTGCAGCTCTGCTGGAGCCCCTTCAGGCCCTCTGCAATAATCCCAATACTACAGTAATGATAAGAAGTGATGGCAGGAGTGTGCCCAGCAGCTTTTCCTGGGAGTCCTGGCTGATGTGCCCAGCTCTGCAGTGGATGGAAACCCTTCAGAGGAGCATGAGGAAGTCATCAGGGAGCTGTGTGTGTGGTTCTGTCCCCGGATCCTCCCTGCCTGCTTGTTTTCCCTCCATGAAATAGTACCAGGATGCTTGTTTGTTTGGATTATGGGCCTATTTTTAAGTAACCTATTTTTTCCACTTAGGAAAGTGCATTAACTCAGTGTGTGTCACAGACATCTGTGGAGTTTGACTCTGGGACCCACCAAGTGCTCCTTGGCAGTCCCTCACCAGCCTGAGTGCTTCCCTCTGGCACATATCTGTATTTTTTGTGTATGTATTTTTATCTACACCTTGCTGAAGTTTGCTATTAGAGACATTTCCACAGAGGCACTTCCTTGGAAGTGCACTTTATCCCAGCGAGGAGCTCTGCTGTTCTCAGCTCCACCATCCCTTCACCTCCTCTGGGATTTGGGAACTGCTGATCCCAGCAGCTCAGGAAGTGCAAGCAGCAGCAATGCAGTTGGGCAAGGGGGTGTTTGGTAACACACAAGTTTGCAGCAAAAGGCACTGTTTGTGTAGCCCAGTGTTAGTTTTTCCCTGAAGGACACAGTTTTCAGGGCAGTTTCATTCTTCTCTGCAGGTTTGGAGCTCGGGTGCTGTAAATTCAGCTGTTCTGGGAGGATAAAAACACAATAAACAGGAGAACTTGAGGAATGTTCCTCTCTGAGTTGTAAAGGAACAGCTTGCTGGTTGGAACAGCCTGCCCCTTCCCAGGCAAGGGAGGCTTTGGATTGCAGGAAAGGGAGGAATAATTCAGGATTAAAGCTGCTAAGCAGTGCATGTGTTCAGATCTGTAAGAGTGCCAGGACATAATTAATGGGTGAGTAAGCCAAAGGGAAAAAAAGTTATTTTTTAACTGGATAGAGATGGATGGAGGATAGGAACTAATATTTGGGGGGGACAGAAATAATTCAGGAAGGAAGCAGCAGCTGTTGTTGGGTGCCTGGGTGGGTTTGTTCCGGTGCCTTGGCAGCTGGGAGGCAGAAATCCAGCTCTGGCTCCTCGTGCTGCAGGCCCTGTGCTTGTCACACAGCAGCCCCAGGGCTGCAGTGAGGTGAGAGGCTCCAGGCCAGGCAGGCTGGGGAAGGGTCTGAATTCCATTCCCTCTGAATCCCCTGTGCCGGCTTTTCCCACCTGCTGGGGCTGAGCTCAGCACTGAGGGAGGTGATCCCATCCCAGGAGGGGCAGATCCCCCTGGAGCTTCCAGCTTCCTCCTCTGCTTGGCAGTTCTGGAGCTAATCTGAGTGCAGGGGTGAAATGGTGATGGGGACATGGCTGATGGAAGTTTGAGCATCCCAGGAAGGTGACAGCAGTTCAGTGTGCCTGGGATTTCACTGTGGGTCTGGCCTGGGAACTGTAAAACAGAGGAGATCTTGTTTTCTTTCCAGACCTGTGGAAAGGATCAGTCCTTGTCCATGCCATGCTGTTACCTGTGGGGTGTGTGGATCCAGGTGGCTGTGCCTGGGGCTCAGGACTGGGGCACAAACACAGCCCAGCTGCTGATGCTCCTGGGGGATGTGGGGGCTGCACTGTGCCAGGCCCTGCCAGAGCAGCCCCATCCATCTCTGCTGTGCCCTCACACCCAGGGTCTCAGAGCTTCCCAGGGGTGTGGGGGACCCTGTGCTGCACTGCTGGCAGGATGGGGGAGTTCCCCAGCTCCATCAGGGAGTGGCACTCCTGCAGTCAGTTAATGAATCTGTGTCCTGAAGAGCCTCTGGATGGAAGAGGACATGCTCCCAAGTGTGAAACTGGGAAATGTGGAAACCAGGCTGGGGATGCTGATGGTTTTGTAGGAATGGTGATGGCAGCACCCCTGGCAGAGGGGTCTCCTGGTGGGGCAGTGGTGGGGGCTGTCCCCATCCCATCCCAGGCACTGCCCTCCTGGCCTCTGGTCCTGCTGCTCTGAGAGGTTTCTCATGGACCACAGTTTCCTGGAGATTTACACTCTGGGTTTTGGATCTCCTGTTTGTTTCATTTACTGTATCATTAACAGAAAAAGGGGATGGAAATGAATATTTGGGGGCATTCAGTGCTGTTCTCCCACACCACAGGATGATTCCTAGAGTTTTCCTGACAGCAATTGGTGTGAGAATTGGGGTTGCTGGTTATTTTTTTTCTCCCATCTTTTATTTTTCCTCCTGGGAAAGGAGAAAAACTGTTTCAAAGGGTGAGGCTCAACCCCTGGAGTTTGTCATGTGGGAGCAGGAGCTGCACTGGGAATGTCTGGCATGCGTGTGCCATCCTGTGAGATGGGTATCTGCAAAGGGCTGCTGGATGGGGCACTGCCCTCCCTGCCAGCCCTCCCTGCCACCCCTCCCTGCCACCCCTCCCTGCCTGCAGGCTGCCCTGGGGGATGCTCCTGTGGCACTGAGCCCTCTGGGGCTCCATGGGCTGGAGGCAGGGGACAGAGCTCCAGGCAGAACAGAGCTGGGGACAGGGGACAGGACAGAGCTCCGGACAGGACAGAGCTGGGGACAGGGGACANGGATGCTCCTGTGGCACTGAGCCCTCTGGGGCTCCATGGGCTGGGGACAGGGGACAGAGCTGGGGCAGGACAGAGCTTTGGACAGGACAGAGCTCCAGGAAGGGGGCAGGACACAGCTCAAGGCAGGGCAGAGCTCCGGGCAGGGGACAGGACACAGCTCTGGGCAGGGGACAGGACACAGCTCTGGACAGGACAGAGCTCTGCTCGCTGCTGGCCACAGCCTCCTGCTTTGGAGAACTTGTCCAGCTGGTTTGTTTTTCATCCCGGGGCTATTTTCAGCTGCTCAGCCTAACAAGGTGAAATGGCTGAGATGCTTTCAGCTCCCTGGACTCTGCTGGGGGGAGGTATCCCTCTGTCCCACTGTCCTGCTCTCCCACTGTGCCAGCTCATCCCAGCCCGCATCTCCGCTGTGCCTGTGGCTCTTCGCTGCGTTGGCAGCACTCAGGGGTTTGGAGGAGCCATCTGGGCTCTGCACAGGCCCCCTGAGCACAGGGAGCCCCAGATCCCAGCACTGTGGTGGCCCTGGTGCCCTGCTGAGATGGGGAACGTGGGCAGGATGCAGGAGAAAGCCAAGCTCTGTGTGGGAGAAGCAGCAGGGAAGGCAGGGATCAGCACAGGCTGCTGTGCCACAGGGATGTGGGATGTGCTGCTCTGGGATCCTGCCAGGGGCACTGGGGTTGGACTGGAGGTTGCCTGAGGTGCAGGAAAAGGGGGACATTTCACCCCAGCTCAGCCTTATTCCCACTGAGCAGCTGTAATGGGCTCACTGCTGTGATTCCTTTGGGGTTGGGAGGAACTCCAGCTGCTGTTCATTCAGGAAACAGGAGCTGTCAGACCAAACCCAAGCCTTGCCCTGTGCTCCAAACTCAGGTGGCTTCTGTAGCACCTGCCAAACACCTGTGTTGGGAATGTCCCTTCCAGCTCCTCAGAGCTCCTTGGGGCCCTGCAGGTGTAACCTGGTGGGGTGTGGGAGCACCAGGTCCCTGCTCCCAAGGCCGGTGACAGTGCAGAGGGCACCTGGCAGAGCAGGGACTCGAGTCCCTCTCCAAGGGCAGTGTGGTGGCACTGCCAGTGTCCCCAGGAAGGGTGGGGGCTCACTGCCACCTGCCCTGGCTTTGGGAGTAAAGAAACAAGGGAATTTGTGCTGCAAAGAAGGAAAAAAGGCTTTGCTGTTCAGTAGAGTCTTTGTGTGAGCATTGGTAGAAATACTCGTGAAGTTTTTGGTGCACAAGGTGAGGAAGGGCTGGGTTTGCTGCACAGGATCATGGCATTATTTAACTTGGAAAAGCCCTTGCAGAGTTCAGCTAAGCCATGTCCCCAAGTGCCACTTGCACAGGGCTGTTAAATCCCTGCAGGGATGTGATTCCATCCCAGCCCTGGCAGCCTGGGCCACTGGTAATTGGTTTGGACAAGAATTTTCAGGGAAGCTGCAGGGAAGCTCCCTGTTTGCAGCAGAGGAGGGAGGAGGGAGCCCTCCACGGCTCCTTTTCCCCTTTGTGCTGCTGCTGGAATGGATATTTTCTGCCTGGAGGGCATGGAATGTTTTTTTCCTGATTCACGAGGTATTAAAAAAGATCCCAAGGAGTCTGGGCTCGTCTTCCTGAGTCACCTGTGTGTTTGTGTTGGGATTTGGCAGGGAGCTTCCCTGGTAGCCAGAGTGAGCCCTGGGTAAACACAGTCCTGTAGCGTGGCTGTGGCTGGTGCTGAACACTGAATCAGCCCAGCCCACCAGGAACAACCCCGAATTTCACACTCTGGCAGGATTTGTGCAGCCGAGTGTGCTGCTCAGCCCCCGGGGCTGCTGCTCCTCCGGTCCTGGAAGAGCTGCCAGGAATTAGCCCCGAATAATTGGTTAAAGACTCCCGTTGGGGTGAATGCAGAGCTGTTTGCAGATGGTTGGCTTTGCTGGTGCTCCTTGGCTCTGGGAGCGGGCAGGGGTTAGGAGGGATTTATCTGTGGCCTAACGATGGCTAAACTTAGTCCTGTGTGATCTGGCCTGGGGGGGGGAAGTGCTGCAGAGGTGACACTTCTGCTCTTGGGAAAGAAATGCCACCAGTGCAGCCAGTGGCTGTGTCCTGTGCTGGTGCTGGGCACGAGAGCTGATAGAGAGAAACTCAACTTCCTTTTTTGGCTTTTGGGGATTTTTTTTCGGATCAGCTGATGTAGCCTGGAAATACAAGACTGCAAAAGTAACGTTCATTTTTCCCTACAAGTGCTTTTTTTTCCCTCCAAGTGAAGTTGCCAAAACTCTGGGCAAATAAAGCTCCCAGCCAGGTGATCAGGGGAGAGGGAGATGGGCTCAGCTCTCCTGCAGAGGAACAGCAGCTCCACCCCTAAAACCCCATTCCCTGGGCTGACCCCACAGCTGAGCTGCTCCAGGGCTGGAGCCAGGCTGGGAGAGCTGGGGGGGCTCAGCTGGAGAGGAGAAGCTGCAGGGAGAGCTCAGAGCCCCTGGCAGGGCCCAAAGGGGCTCCAGCAGAGCTGCAGAGGGACTGGGGACAAGGCCTGCAGGGCCAGGAGGCAGGGAATGGCTTCCCAGTGCCAGAGGGCAGCCATGGATGGGATGTGGGGCAGGAATTGTTCCCTGGCAGGGTGGGCAGTGCCTGGCACAGGGTGCCCAGAGCAGCTGGGGCTGCCCCTGGATCCCTGGCAGTGCCCAAGGCCAGCTTGGCCATTGGGGCTGGGAGCAGCCTGGCACAGTGGGAGCTGTCCCTGCCATGGCTGGGGTGGCACTGGGTGGGATTTCAGTGTCTCTTTCCAGAAGAGACCTGGTGCAGATTTCTTTAGAATGTAACTTTTAAACTGTTCATGGCAATAATAATGTTAATAATTTTTTGTTAAGTTTCTTTTTTTTCAGTAATGAAAATATTTTATTTTCAATTTGCACATGGAAAGCTGCTGTTTTCTCATTTGGTGGTTGATGTCATGCAGAAAGTCTTGGTCCCTCCCACACGTGGTTGGGAATAAGAATCTTTTAAAATAAGTCAAGGCCACTTTCTGTCATTGGAGGCACATCTCTGAGGCAGCCTCAGCTTGCTGGGAGCTGGTGTGTAATTAAGCTGTGTTAACGAAGTGTTCCTGTTCCATGGCAGCCACAGACACCACACTGCATTCCTGGGCTGCTCCCAAACTCTTCCAGGCTGCAGTTGGATCCAGCCTGAGCTTTGTGTTCTGTGTGTTCCCCCCTCCCAGTGCCTGGCTCAGGGGGCTGCAGGTTCCAGGACAGCCCTGGGGAGAGAGAGCTGCTGTTCCAAGGGCACTGCTCCCACTGGGAACATCCCAGGATGGGAGCAAGGAGGGGATCCAGAGCCCCTCTCCATGGCTCTGAGCCCCCTCTGAGCGCACACAGCTCTGCCTTTGGGGCTGTGTGCGCTGCCAGGGCTGTGAGGGGAGGGAGAACCGTGCTCATCCCAGAGCAGGGCTGGAGCCGTGCTGGGAATGGCTCCATGAGGGGCAGGAGGACCACTGTAATCCCAGAGCAGGGCTGGGGCTGAGCTGGGAATGGCTCCATGGGGGGCAGGAGAGCTGTTGTAATCCCAGAGCAGGGCTGGAGCTGTGCTGGGAATGGCTCCATGAGGGGAAGGAAAACTGTTGTAATCCCAGAGCAGGGCTGGAGCTGTGCTGGGAATGGCTCCATGAGGGGAAGGAAAACTGTTGTAATCCCAGAGCAGGGCTGGAGCTGTGCTGGGAATGGCTCCATGAGGGGAAGGAAAACTGTTGTAATCCCAGAGCAGGGCTGGAGCTGTGCTGGGAATGGCTCCATGAGGGGAAGGAAAACTGTTGTAATCCCAGAGCAGGGCTGGAGCTGTGCTGGGAATGGCTCCATGAGGGGAAGGAAAACTGTTGTAATCCCAGAGCAGGGCTGGAGCTGTGCTGGGAATGGCTCCATCAGCCACTGGTGGCTGCTCGGGGCTCAGCCCTGCCCTGAGCTCCCACCATCTCCGTGTGCCTGGAGGATTTATGGGGCACTCAGGAAGGTGCCTGAGGGATTTATTTGTTTGCCCTTGCAGTGCTGCTGCAGGCACTGCCTGTGCCACGGATCCCTGCTGGCTCTGGGACCCAGCTCTGCCCTCGGGCCAGGCTCTGCCTGTCCCCTCCCTGTGATTTATCCCTGCCGGGCCATTGTCTCCCCAGGTGCTGCCTGTGGGAAGGAGCAGTTTGTTCAGCCCCGGTGAGGACGGGCTCAGACCCAGCCCAGCTCAGCCCAGCTCAGCTGGCTCCGTGCCTGGGGTGCTCTGGGGATAAGGGGGATGTGATGGCAGAGTTCTGTGGGGACAGCAGGGTGGGATCTGGGCACACAGGGAGCCTTGGGGCAGCTGGGAGGAGCATCTGGAACCCCCATCCACAGCCCTGGGGCCTCTCTTGGGGCAGTGAGAGGGGCATGTGCAGGCACAAGGGACAGAGGGCAGGGAGAGATTGGGAATTCTTGGGCAGGAATTGTTCCCTGGCAGGGTGGGCAGTGCCTGGCACAGGTTGCCCAGAGCAGCTGGGGCTGCCCCTGGATCCCTGGCAGTGCCCAAGGCCAGCTTGGCCATTGGGGCTGGGAGCAGCCTGGCACAGTGGGAGCTGTCCCTGCCATGGCTGGGGTGGCACTGGGTGGGCTCTGAGGTCCCTCCCATCCCAAACCAGCGTGGGATTCCCTGGCTGGGCTGTCACAGTCTGACTCCCAGTGAGTGGGGGTTGGAAAACTGCCCCTTTCCTGCCTTAGCTTCCCCAAAAACCGACTCCTCTCCCCACTGGGCTCAGAACAAGGGCACGTTCTAAATCCTGCAGTGAGGGGAAGCCACAGCTAAATCATGGTTTAGGAATGATGGGGGGAGCTGTCCTTCTGGGGGAGAGCCCCAGAACTGCTCACATTGGAGGATTTTCTGGACATTCTGCACTCTGTGTTCCCAGGGGACTGTGGGCAGTCTCAGGGAGGGTTAAGCTGGGTTTAGCACAGGCAGTGGAGCTGGGCTCAGGTTAAGCTGGGTTTAGCACAGGCAGTGGAGCAGCAGCTGTGGGGTGGCACTGGAGCTGGGCTCAGGAAAGGTTTGGGGGTTTCCTTCCTTGGGTTTTTGCTTACACAACATCAGTTTAAACTGCTGAACTGCAACAGGGCTTGCATCACTCCAGAGCTCTGCCCTGTGTGTGCTGTCCAAGGAGTTCCCAGCTTGTCTTTTGAAGCCTCTTTATTCCTGCAAAGGGCAGTGATAAAGTCAGTGTTCAGGGAAAGCATCTGAGGTTTGGGATGCAGCTGAAATCGCTGCTGTTCCACGAGTGGCTGTGTCTCCTGGCCCTCAGGGAAGCCAGGTGTGGGAGCTGCCTCTCCATGTGGATTTCTCAGGCCAAGGGTGAGGTTTCAGGAGCTGTGGGGCTGATGGAATCACCACTTGTTGTCATTGGGAAGCGTCCCTCTCTCTCACCCCCAGGTTTCATGGCCTGGGGGTGACACCTCACGTTTTGGGTCACCTTTTGCTGCCCCAGCACTTCCAGGACCCTGCTGGGATGAGGAGCCTCAGGGTTCCAGTGCTGCTCTTGGTCTGGATCTGTTCTAGAAAGTTCCTCTTTCCCTGATCCCCCTCAGAAATCAGCCACTTTAGGAGAGGTTTTCATCTGAGGGGTGAATCTCCCCACTGTCTCCTCCCAAAGCAGCATTTCCATCTTGCAGTGTAGCAAAGCATGAAATTCCCAATTTAATCCTGCTTCCACTGTGACTCATTTCAAGACTTTCTTTTTAAATAGTTTTTTTAGTAACAACCTTTTCAGGGAGGCAGCTCCAGGCAGGCAGGGCTCCCTCACTGCTGGCACGGTGCTGCTCAGAGCTGGGGGGGCTCCTCATTTCCCCACTGGATTAAAAACCAGCAGCTCTCACTTTGGGGCAGAAGGTTCAGAATTCAGGAGCAGCTGCCTTGTACCAGCACGTTTGGGATCATTGCTGTTGGCCCATCCCATCCACAGGTGATTTTTTTCTACCTGAGGGAGCTGGAGCTGTGCCAGGAGGGATTGAGGTTGGATTTTAGGGAAAGGTTCTTCCCCCAGAGGTGCTGGCACTGCCCAGGCTCCCCAGGGAATGGGCACGGCCCCGAGGCTGCCACAGCTCCAGGAGCCTTTGGACATCCCAGGGATGCCCAGGCTGGGGTTGTTGGGGGGTCTGGGCAGGGCAGGGAGGCACTGGATGGTCCCTGGGGGTTCTTTCACTCAGGATATTCTGTGATTCTCATTCTCCAGGCCCTGATGTCGCCCAAAGGGCTCATGTGTGGCTGGCAAGGAAAGGAAAACATTTAAAAAGTGCTGTTTTCCTAATGTGAATGGTGTTTGCCTGCTGGAACAGGGATTTACTGTCATTTGTGCCACTGCTGCTTTTCACACTCTGCTGCCCTTGTGCTGCTTGGTGTCCCCTGGCAGGGACTGGGCATGGGGACAGGCAGTGCCTGGGGCTTGGGCTGATCTTCCACAGTGACACTCAGCAGAAAGGAGATGGGTGGGGTTTGCTGGGAAGAGTTTTCCCTGCCCGTGTGTGAGTGGAGGTCGGGATTCCCCCTCAGGAGTGCTGTGCCCACTCTCCTGCAGAGAGATGTCACTGTGTTCCTCACTGACCACCAGCCCCTTGTCCTTCCTCGTCACTGGGCTTGTGCCACGTGGAGCTGGTGGCATTCCCTTGCTCAGCCACTGCCTGGCACTTCCAGGATCTTGTTCTTCCTCTGGGATTCCTGGCTGTGGCTGCTTTGTGCCTGGAACCAAACGGGTCTGTGAGCACCAGGAACAACAGAACTTGGCTTTTCTGTGGGCTTGTGTTATCCACAGGCTCCTTCCTCCTCCTGCTCCCTGACTTTTCCCAGCTCTTTCAGCACCATTTCCCTGGTGAGATGCCACCTCTGTTATCGATGTTTGTGACCCAGTGATGGCCACTCAAGGGCTGCACTGGGGACCTTTTTCACCCAGGGACAGAAACCACCCAAAGGCAGGCAGGAGAAGGAAGGAGGTGAAAAGAAGGGCTCAGCCAACACCCCAAATCCTCCATCTTGGCACACACACATGGCTATGTACTATAATCTTTGGTTTTCACCCTGTGAGATCAGACACTTGTACAAACTCCACACCCATAATCTCAGTGCTCTCACTCAGTGTTGGAGCCTGTCCCAAGGCCCCAGACCGAATGTGGTGTTCTCCTGAGGGTCACCACCCTCTAACTCAGAAAGCCTGAAATTCTCAGCCTCCAGGGTTCCAACAGTTCCCTCCCCCTTCTTCCCATGGCTTTGGCTTTCTCCTCCCTGTGCTGGGATCCACATCTGCCTTGGGTGCCCCTTTGCTGTGCTGCTCCTCGAGGGAAGGGAATTACCCGGAGAGTGGCTTTGCTTGGCTGTGGGGAAGTGGAGGATAACGGGATCACTGGGAAGGGGTTTTATTCCCAAAGAAGTCAAGGTGATGGTTGCAGGCTGTTGCTGAGGTTGGATAATTGAGGTTAGGGTTTTCCTGTGGGATCAGCTGTAGGAATGTGGCAGGGCCTGGCCCTGGTGGAGTCCTGTTCTTCAGTGGAAGGGAAGGGCTTTGCTGAGAGAGGCAGGAGCTGCAGCAGGGCCACGTCCCACACGGGGCTGCTTTGGGAGCAGCTCCTTCCTGCTGCCTGTGCCATGGCCAAGGCAGGGGCTGCTGCCACCCTGGTTCCTGCTCCCGGGGTTCCTGTGAACATGGCAACCATCAGTTCTTGGTGGGACACATGGGGGATAAAACTGGGAGAAGCTGTCCTTGTACAGCAGCCCAGGAATGGGGCTGCTGGCCTGGATTCATCATGCAGGAGGGACCAGGGGATCCCTGACCCAGGGCTGCTGGGGAGGGGGAGGCAGAGGCCAGGAGACTCAGGGAAGAGCCCTCTGGGAGGTCCATGTTGTTCCTGGAGCACGGGGCTCCCTCAGCCGTCCTATGAGGCTGTGAAGGTTGAGCTGCAACTGGGCTGTGAGCCTGGACATGGGCTCAGCTCTGAGCTCTCCATCCCAGGCCTCCAGCTTGGAATGGGCATGGAGCTGTGGGAATGAGGCCAGAGGAGGTCATGGAGATACTCCAGGGCCTGGAGCCAGGCTGGGAGAGCTGGGGGTGCTGAGCTGGAGAGGAGAAGCTGCAGGGAGAGCTCAGAGCCCCTGGCAGAGCCTAAAGGGGCTCCAGCAGAGCTGCAGAGGGACTGGGGACAAGGGCTGCAGGGCCAGGAGGCAGGGAATGGCTTCCCAGTGCCAGCCCAGCTTGGATGGGGCTTGGAGCAGCCTGGGACAGTGGGAGGTGTCCCTGTTCCATGGCAGGGGTGGCACTGGGTGGGCTCTGAGGTCCCTCCCAACATGAGCCTTTCTGCCATTCTGTGGTTTCTCATAAATTCTGACAGCAAGAGAAGGAATTCTGTACTTCTGTTACCGTGTCAGAGCTACCAACATTTTTGCTTCTGTATCTGGAGCTCTTCCTGCTGCAGGAGTTCTTTGCCCAGGGTGTCACAGCCCTGGTGCCCAGAGCTGGCACTGGAATCCCTGGCTTTGGGCAGGGGCTGCTGCAGGAATGGCTCTGCTGGCTCAGGGCTGGCACCATGGAACAGCAGCAATGTTGTGGGTTTTTCTTTGACTTCTAAGCTTTCTTTGGCTTCTTCACTCTTTCAGGCAGGGATGAGTCACTCATCCATGATGTGGTTCCCTGACTCTCAGCAATTTCTCTTTCAGTGATGATGAGTTTGGATCCCAGCTCGGCGCCGTGGGCTGGGGCTGCCTGGGGCTGTGACTCACAGAGCTCAGAGGGACTTGGATCCCTTCCCACCCTCCCTGGGAGCCTTGCAGAGTGCCCAGAACAGGAGCTGGGGCTGCTCCTGGATCCCTGGCAGTGCCCAAGGCCAGGTTGGCCATTGGGGCTGGGAGCAGCCTGGCACAGTGGGAGCTGTCCCTGCCATGGCTGGGGTCGGTCTCCATGATCTTTGAGGGCTCTTCCCAACCCAGAGCATTTTGGGGTTCTGTGACAGTCACTGGAAAGCTGGTGTGGGCCATGGGATAATCCTGGCTCTCTGCAGAGCAGGAATGATGATCCTTGGTCCCTGAGGATTGGAGCAGGTGCCACAGGATTGTCCAGTCCCATGGATTCCTCTGGTGCTCAGCACTGCCAGGGCTCTGCAGAGCATTCCCAACACATGGAATCACTGAATCCTGCAGCTTTCAGCTGGGAGGAACCACAGAGCTCAGCTGGTGCCACCCCCTGCCACGGGCAGGACACCTTCCACCATCCCAGGTTGCTCCAAATCCCATCCTTGGACACTTCCAGGGATCCAGGGGCAGCCACAGCTGCTCTGAGCCAAGGCCTCCCCACCCTCCCAGTCTAACTCTAGTCACCAGTCTAACTCTCCTCTCTCAGTTTAAAACCATTTCCCTCCATCCTGTTTCTGTCTGCCCCTGTCCCATCATTTTTGGATGGCCCTGGCTGTGGCTGCAGATCCAGTTTTGTTCCACGCAGCGGGGCAGGAATGTGTCAGCACTCTGCTTGGTTCATGGTTGTGAAGTAACCCAATCTCCAGTCATTTCAGCTCCTTAGAACTTCCCTGCCCACGGGATATTTTGGCTTCTGCTGCTCCTCCAGGCCCTGCCGTGGTATTTTGGAGCTGCCCGTGGGCAGCCTGTGCCTGGCAGGGTGGTACCAAAACAACCTCTGTTATCTTGTTTGCTCAGCCCAGGAGGAATGTCCCAAAGCCTTGGGCTGAGCAAAGCAAAGTCAGACCCCTCCGGAAGGAAATGGGTGAAGCTGGAGCACCCCAGCCAGGGTGCCCAGATCTGCTGTGGGCAGGTTTGGGAGGGTGGAGGCACTCCCAGAAACTCTGCTGGACACGGGGGGGGTTGTTCACAGATAGGGTGGGTGGTGTGTTGGGATAGCAGGGCCAGGAGGAGGGGTGGGCACTGCCAGGACAGGCACATCCTGGGACGGGATCCATGGGATGGGATGGTGGCATGTGTTCCCACTCCAACAGAAAACAGCCTCGTGGTTTGGGGTTCCTGTGTGATTTGGGGCTGTTGTGTTGTTTTAATGGGGTGGAGAGAGTGAAGCTCTTGAAGAAAAGCAGGGTGACAAAGTTCTGCTGGGGGGGACTGGGTGGAAGCCAGGGATGAAAGGGCTGTGCTGCTGCAGGGAGGGGGAGGATGTCTGGAAGCAATGGGCTGTCATTAAATCGGTAAATTGGTGCATGGAGAGGATGAAAAAGGCTCATTGCACTCGGTTATGAGGGAATTGATGGTTGTAAATAGATGCTGGGTGTGTGCCAAGGAGAGGAGCCCGTTTGGGGAAGGAATTTTAAGGTTTGAATCGAGTGCAAGTTCATGACTGTGCAATAACCTCACTTGGCTGCTTAATTGCTGCCCGTGGCTGTGTTCAGCTGTGGTGCATCACACAGGGCTCCCTCCTGCCTCTGTCTGACCCGCCGTGCCTTTGTCATGCTGATCCTGAGACACCCAGGGGCCTTCCAGAGCAGAGGAGACGGGTTTGGCCCCAGGAACTGGGTACAGCCTGTTTCCCTGGGCACTGTTATTAAATGGTTTGGGAACATTTAGGGTGGGACATTCCAACAGAGACACCCGAGGGCGTTGGTACTTCTTTAAAAGTCTCTCAGAGATCAAACAGCCCAACCTCTGCTTGGATTTACATTTTTTCTAGACTGTTTAATCTGAGTTGGGTTCAAGGATTGGGTTCTTTGCATCGTGGAAGGTGCTCCCTGAGAGGAAAAAAGTCTCTTTGAACTCCTGCTGAAACTTCCGTAGTCCTTGAAGGTTGGAGCTGGGACTGGCTGGGGGTGGCACTGGATGGGATTTAGGGTCCCTCCCAACCCAAACCAGTGTGGGATTCCATGGAGTGGGAAACTGGCTGAGGGCAGTGAATCCCTGGTGAGCTGCTGCAGACCCTGCTGTCCCAAGGGTGATGGGATCACAGGAGCAAGAGCACGGGATAATTCCCTGCTGAGCGGAGGCTTGAATGCTCTCCTTTGCTCTGAGCAAACTCCCTTCAGCTGCCAGGTTCTGCATCCCAAACCTGCTGGGACAATCACTGCTGGAGTTTCCACACTGTGAGGGAGGTGGGGACATGGATGGGGTCTGTGTTGGTCATGGAATCCCAGGCTGGTTTGGGTTGGGAGTGACCCTAAATCCCACCCATCCCACCCCCAGCCATGGCAGGG
>VWYE01028414.1:48753-64369 GCA_013398995.1 Alaudala cheleensis
TGGAGGGGGGGGGGGGGGGGGAGGGGAGGGAGGCGGGAAGGATGTGAGGAGGGATGGAAAGCCAGCAGGAGGGATGTGAGGGCGGCCCATGTTGACGTGGCCAGGTTAATGGCCCATCAAGGACACCCCTCGGGAGGGACAAGGCACTCTTTGTTCTGCTCGCCGGGCAGATGAGGAGTTGATAGCGGGGAGATAAAGAGCAGGCCCGGAGCCATGAACAGCGGGATGGAGACAGAAGGTTCCCGGTGACTCAGAGGGGAGGGGTGGGAGGGAAGGTGCTGGGGTTGTTCCTCAGGGCAGCAAGGGTCTCTTGGGGAAGCTGCTGGAGCGAAACTCGGGGCTGGGCGTTGTGGAGAGGGAGATTTAATTAAACAAAGCCAATTTCGCACTCATTTTGAGGCTTTTGTTGGCTGGAGGTGTGTTGGAATAGCCTGATTGCTGCTTGGAGCACCCTGGGACAGTAGAAGGTGTGAATGAGCTCTAAGGTCCCTTCCCACCCAAAGGATGATCCTGGGCTATGATCTTCAGGCTTCATCCTCTGTCAGTCTTGGGCCAGTGGCTGGTGCTGGTCTTTGTTCTCCATCGGGGCGTTCCTGCAGCCCGTGCAGATAACAGGGATGGGAATGAATAGCCCGTCCTGGCTGCTGGAATTCCGGGGCCATTCTGTTATCGGTGCAGGGTTATCTGCTGATTAAATCTCTCCTGCCCTGTATTCAGGCTCTTTCTGGTCTAGATCAAAGTACCAAATTGGTTTGATTGCTGTTGATGGTGCAGTTGGTTATCAGCCCCTGGCAGCTCTTGAAACCCTTGTTTTATTGTTCAGTCTTCATTCCTGGCGTTTGTGCTGGAAATACCCAGGGGCTGTCCTTGGCAGGAAATCCGGGTGGGATCCCCTCGGTCCTTGACTCCCCCAGTCCTTCATCCTTTCCACACTTGATCCCTTCAGGTCTCTTTCCCTGAGAGAAACCCTCTTGAACCCCTTGGACAGAGGTGAGCCAGGGCTCGGGAGTTCCGTGGTCAGGAGGGGGTTAATGTGAAAAAACCCATTTCTACAATAACACGACCTTCCCTTCCTGTAATCCAAACTTTGCTACAGCGTTGCCACGTTCTGTGGCAACAACAAGCACAGGCTCGGAACGGGACAACCATGTCGTATTTTGGGAGATATCTTTTAGCCTGGCTTCGTTTTTCCTTCTGGGGTCGTGTCCAAGGCCAGCATAAACACAGAGACCATCTCGTGTCCCTGCTCTGTGCTGGGAGCAGCCAGCACAGAAAGGCCCAGCCCAAATTCTGAGCCACGAGAAAACTTTGGCAGGGTAAGAGGGGAACCCCAAATCAGCCTCAGGGCATGCCGTGTTCTTCCGAGGTCCCTGTGATTCCAGGTGCCTGTTATCCCTGCTGGAACCCTTCAGGAGTGGCCTGGGGGAGCAGAGAGCCCCGGGGAAGGTTCCCGGTTTGCTCACTGGTTTAGGTCCCAGTTCATTCACTGGTTTGTCACCAGTTCACAGTGCTGCTGGACTCCCCATGCCACATGGACAGACATGAGTTAGCAGGGAATGAACTTGCTGAGGTTTGGGAAGCAGCAGGACACCAGCCCTGCCTCTGCATGAGGCTGCATCATTGGCCAGGTCCCCTTGTCAGTGGGGAGCCATCCCCTTGTCCCCAGCCCCTCCATCCCCTTGTCCCCAGCCCCTCTCCTGGGGCTCTGAGGTGTCTCTTCTCCAGGTGAACACCCCCAGCTGTCCCAGCCCCTGCAGCACCCTGCCCTTGGCCCTGCTGGTCTCCATGGTCCCAGCTCTCCATCCTGCCAGGTCCCACCTGGCAGTGCCATGGAGGGGCTGGAGCAGCCCCTTTGGTGCCTGCAGGGGCTGGAGCACGCCACAGAATGTGAAGTGTTGGCCTTGGAAAGCAGAAAGTGACGTGTGAGGCAGCCAGAAGAGCCCGTTCCATAAAGCAGGAAGGAGGGAAGGGTTTTAATTGACGTGTTTTATAAACACACAGCTCTTCCTCCCCAAACGCCCCGGCTGCCAACACCAACAGCCTCCCGAGAGCCACGGGGTGTGGGCAGGAGCCAGCCCCTGCTGGGAGGGATGCTTGGGAGGGCTGAGCTGGAGCAGACTGGACAGAGCTGGAGAGTAAAGTAGAGATTTATTACAAGGCATTTAAGGACACACCTTGGTCAGGACAAGAGCCTGGCCCGGGCTACACTCAAGAGGGACCCAAAATGGGCACAAAATGCATGACTGGTCACAAGGTCTCACAGTTTTTTAAGTTTTGGTCTATTTGCATATTGGGGTTTAATTGTCCAATTACAGCTTCAGGCTTTGAGGT
Source organism: Alaudala cheleensis (assembly GCA_013398995.1). Lineage (NCBI taxonomy): Eukaryota > Metazoa > Chordata > Aves > Passeriformes > Alaudidae > Alaudala > Alaudala cheleensis. The sequence continues at coordinate 51,085 of VWYE01028414.1, forward strand.
CTCATCCTTCTTGTTTTGTCCCTTCAGCCCAGCCTTGTTTGTGCTGTTGGGCCCGAGAACTTGTGCCATTGTCCTTGGGGTGCAGCAGGGACAGGATTTGTTTTGTGTCCCTGCTCTGTGAAGAGAACTCACAGTGCTGAATGTGAGCTCAGAGCTGCACCCGAGGCAGCAGAGAATTTGAAAAGCATAAAAGCTAAAACTTCTAGCATCAGGAGAGCTGCTCCCGTGGGGGAATGTGGGGGGATTGGGGTGAGAGGAGCAGCCTTGCCCTGTCCGGGCAGAGTCCGGGGGCTGTCGCTCCCAGCCCAGCTCCCAGGGCAATGCACACAGGGGTTTCTGCAGTCCCTGAGGCGCTGTGTTGCCCCAGCCCAGGGGTGTTTGTTGCTGTCCCTGAGGAGCTGTGTTGCCCCAGCCCAGCTCCCAGGGGTTTCTGCAGTCCCTGAAGTGCTGTGCTTGCCCCAGCCCAGGGCCAGGGGTGTATTTTCTGTCCCTGAGGTTCTGTGCTGCCCCAGCCCATGCACACAGGTTTCTCTGCAGCCCCTGAGGCACTGTGCTGCCCCAGCCCAGCCCAGGAGGGGTGTATNGGGGATTTCCCTGCTGTCCCTGAGGCACTGTGCTGCCCCAGGCCTGGGGGATTTTCTGCAGTGCCTGAGGTGCTGTGCTGCCCCAGCCCAGCCCAGGAGGGGTGTATTTTCTGTCCCTGAGGCGCTGTGCTGCCCCAGCCCATGCACACAGGTTTCCCTGCAGTCCCTGAGGCACTGTGCTGCCCCAGCCCAGCCCAGGAGGGGTGTATTTTCTGTCCCTGAGGCGCTGTGCTGCCCCAGCCCAGCCCAGGAGGGGTGTATTTTCTGTCCCGGAGGCACTGTGCTGCCCCAGCCCAGCCCAGGAGGGGTGTATTTTCTGTCCCGGAGGCACTGTGCTGCCCCAGCCCAGCCCAGGAGGGGTGTATTTTCTGTCCCGGAGGCACTGTGCTGCCCCAGCCCAGCCCAGGAGGGGTGTATTTTCTGTCCCGGAGGCACTGTGCTGCCCCAGCCCAGCCCAGGAGGGGTGTATTTTCTGTCCCGGAGGCACTGTGCTGCCCCAGCCCAGGCACACAGGTTTCCCTGCAGCCCCTGACACACCGTGTTCCCAGCAGAGTTCTGCCGCATCGACCCCGCGCTGTGCCACGACGAGGACGAGCAGCTGAGCTTCGAGGCCGTGCGCAACATCCACAAGCAGATGGACGATGATGCCAACGGCAACGTGGACGTGGAGGAGAGTGACGAGGTGAGTGTGGGCTGGGCTGGGCACAGGGCCTGCCCCGGGGCTGGGCTGGGGCTGCTCCTGCAGTCACTGAGCCGGGAGCTGGGCCTGGTGCCTCTCTCAGCACTGGAGAAGGCACAGGGCACCTCGGCATGATTCAGGGGCTGTCTCAGGGCCTCACCTGGGGCTTCTCCTCACTGCTGGGGGTTTGTAGCCACTTCTGTGGCTGCCCCTGGATCCCTGGCAGTGCCCAAGGCCGGGTTGGATGAGGCTTGGAGACATCTGGGAGTGGAAGGGATCTGTGCCCATGGCAGGGGTGAAATTAAACGAGTTTTAATCTCCCTCCGAACCCAAACCATTCCATGATTTTATGTTTACTGCATTCTTCCAGCAGCCAACTAAAACTGTTTCAGTCTGTTTGTGCCCAGAGCAAAAAAAAAGGAGCAGCTTTGTGTTGTGTCAGCCTTGAATATTTTAGCTGATAAAGGCTTGAAGAAAAAAAAGTTGTTGTTCTTTGTTTACACAAGATGGAAGTAAGAGTGTGCTGGAAAGGGAAAGCTCTTTGTTTGTAGTGCTGTCTCAGTTGTGGTGGGTGCTCGTTGGAGGTGAGGAATTCTGTCTTCCAGGGAGAACTGGCAGCTAAACAGGAAAATCAGTATTGGAAGCTGAGAGGAAGCACGTGGGTGCAGGGATCTGTTGGCACTCACAGGTAGCTCTGCAGTCCCAGGTCACACAATCCCAGACTGCTTTGGGTTGGGAAGGACCCCAAATCCCACCCAGAGCCACCCCAGCCATGGCAGGGACAGCTCCCACTGTGCCAGGCTGTCCCCAATGTCCAAGCTGGCCTTGGGCACTGCCAGGGATCCAGGGGCAGCCCCAGCTGCTCCTGCAGGTCCAGCCACACAATGTCCCTCTGGGATAGTGACAGTCCCCAGGGACAGGGCACAAGCCCCTGGTGCCAGCAGCTGCTGGTTTTGGGTGGCTGTTCCCAGCTTGCAGGGCTGTTCCCTCTGCCTCAATCCTGCTCGATTCAGTCATGGAAACAATTGAAAAGCTTCCAGTTGCATTTCCTCCACCTCATGAGGTGTTTCCCTGGAGGCAGTTCCCTGCACTGGGTGGCTGGAGCTGCACCTCAGCCTCTCCCAGGGCCTGGGGCAGCCTGGGGCAGCCCATTTCAGCCCATTTCAGCCCATGCCTGCTGATCCTTGGCATTAAATTAGGAACAAGCCTCGTGTCCTTAGGGTTGGGCAGAACTCGCAGTTTTGTGTCTCTGAGCAAATCTTACCCCCATTCCCACTGAGCCATTGGGAGCTCCTGGTACAAACCAGGGCTGGGAATGTGTGCTCAGAGCCTTGGCACTGAGAGAGACACTGCCAGGGTGGGAGGAATTCAGTGGGTTTTTCTCAGAGGCTCCAGAATCACTGCCCTGGTGCTCTCACAGCTGCTCCTCAAACCCCTGTGTGCTGAGCCCTGCCAGGGCTGCTCCTGCTCCCAGCTCCTCTGCTCTGCTTTTGGGAGGGCAGCAGGGCTGGAAAAGGGTCTGGAGCACCAGGAGGGGCTGAGGGGGCTGAGCCTGGAGCAAAGGAGACTCAGGGGGGCCCTTGTGGCTCTGCACAAGTCCCTGCCAGGAGGGGACAGCCGGGGGGGAACAGGGACAGGAGGAGAGGGAACGGCCTCAGGCTGGGCCAGGGCAGGCTCAGGGGGGATTTTGGGGAAATTCCTCCTGGAAAGGGGCAGAGGGGCAGAGTCCCAATCCCTTCCCTGCTGCCCACACTGTGGGATCAGCCCAGGGCAGGGGGATTTCAGGTCCCAGTGTTCATGGCCAGGGCCTGTGGAGCTTCTCCCACCAAGCCCAGCTCCTTCTCCCCAGGGCTGCTCCCAGTCCATTCTCCCCAGGCTGTTTGTGCTGGGATTGCCCTGACCCAGAAGCACCTGTGCTTGGGTTGTTGCATTTCCTGTTGGACTCAATGATTTTGGAAGTCTTTTCCATTCTCAGTGATTCCCTGGGATTCCATACTCCAATTCCATAATCAGTTGCTGCTTTACCTCTGCTGAGCTGTTACTGAAGTTGCATGAGGTTCACCTGTCAGTAATGAGGTATTCCAGGAATCTCCCTCTCTGAGCCAGCTCCTGCTGGGCTCTCCCTGTCAAGGTTATCCCTCTGCCCACATGGACCCTGCAGTCAGGTTTAACTGGGGCTCTGCTGGGACAGCTGCTGGGGGATTATTGGGAAGAATGCAGGAGGCTCAAATTTAAACCTTTTACGGGGTTCATGGGCTCCCAGCATGGTCTGGTTGTGAGGGACTTTAAACCTCATCCAGTTCCATCTCCTGCCATGGGCAGAGACACCTTCCATTAGCCCAGATTGCTCTAAGCCTGCTCCAGCCTGGATTGGGGCACTTCCAGGGATGGGCATTTTCCTGCTTGCTTGAAAACTTTATATTTTCATTCATTATTTTGGCCTCTACCCTCTGGGATAAGTGATGGGAGTCTTTTGTTTGGACTGAAGCCTCTGCCTGGGCAGAAGGGGACACACAGACACTGGTATTGTAAAATAAATGATGGGTGGAGTTTTGTCCCACAGCTTCATGCTGTCCATAAGTCATCCTTGCAGCTTTCCTGCTGGGAAGTGGATTTTCAATGGAGTTCCAAATGGCATCAGTGGCCTCGATTGAAGTGAAAGAACTGTCCCTCATGGGGAAATCTTCTAATTAGGGATCTATTCCTGTCAGCACACTCACAGCAGAGGCAGCTCTGCCTGTTTGGGATGTGTGTTCCTGGGGCTCTCACAGCCTGCCAGCCTGGTTTCCTCAGGAAACAAGGTTTGTGCTGCTCTCTGGCTCCTCCCAGGCCCTGCTGCTGCTGCCTGGGGTCACTGAGTGTGCAGAGGGGGCAGGAGTTGTGTGCTTGGGGTGGGACTGGCAGCTCGGGGAGGCTGCAGGGCTTGGGGAGCTCCTGGGGTCACTGAGTGTGCAGAGGAGGCAGGAGTTGTGTGTTTGGGGTGGGACTGGCAGCTCAGGGAGGCTGCAGGGCTTGGGGAGCACAGGCAGCTCCCGGCACGTGGCTGGTCCCGGCCCCTGGCTCAGGCACAGCAGGGGCTGCTGCTGGAGAGGGAGGGTGGCTCACATCCAGGGCTGGGGGAGGCACGGGAAGCTTTGAAAAATCACTTCAGGAGCTGCAGTTTCTGCAGATTAAAAAAAAACCCCACAAAGCTGAGTTCAAGGAGAGTTTGGACATCACTCCCAGGCACACAGTGGGGTTGTTGGGGCTGTGCAGAGCCAGCACTTGGACTTGATCATCCTGTTGGGTCCCTTCCAACTCAGGAGATTCTGTGATTCTGTGGGGAAAAAAACCCTCCAGAAAATCCCCCTTGACAGATCTGCTCATTTCTGAGTGTGCCTGCAGCCAGCAGGTTCATCCCCTGTCCCTCTGCAGCTCTGCTGGAGCCCCTTGAGGCCCTGAGCTCTCCCTGCAGCTTCTCCTCTCCAGCTGAGCACCCCCAGCTCTCCCAGCCTGGCTGCAGAGGGGCTCCAGCCCTGCAGCAGCTCTGTGGCTCCTCTGGGCTCTCTCCAGCAGTTCCAGAGGTGCTGCTGCCACAGTGGGAGCCAGAGCACCAAGATCAGCATTCCCAGGCTGAATTCCCACAGAGATCCCAGCTCCTCCTGGGGTTTGTAGCAGTGGTTCTGGTCCCGTTGCTTTTGGCTGGTTTGACCATGGTTTGTTTTTCCCTGAACTTGGTGAGGAGGCTTGGGATTGACTCTGTTCCCTCCTGTGGATTCACAGCCTGGCTGGGGCTGGGGTGCTCTGGATGGGATCTTGGAGATGGTCTGGTCCACCCTTGTCCAGGACCTGGGCTCCAGGTGTCTCCAGGGCTGGGATCAGTGGGGTCTCTAACACTCTGAGGTGCTGCTTTGTGGTGTGCCAGGAGGTCAGTGCTCTGCACAGAGCTTCTTGTGCAATGCCTGGCACAGTGGGAGGTGTCCCTGTCCATGGCAGGGGTGGCACTGGGTGGCCTTCAAGGTCCTTCCCAGCCCACAGCAGTCTGGGATTCCATGATTTTGTGTTTTCCCCAGAAGGCACTGGTGGAGAATGTGCTTTAGGGTCTCTGAGGGGCTGAGCCCAGCTCCCCCAGCCCCATCCTCCCCCTGCTCATTTATCAGCCCAGCTCTGCCCAGTCCTTGGGGTTTGTTTTGGCCACCAGGAGCCCAGGGGAAGCTGAGGGATCACTTTTCCTTTCTGTGCTCCCCGAGCTAAATTTACAGAGCAGCAGCTGAGCCAGCTGGGGGCTGGAGCTGGCAGTGACATTGGTGACATTGGTGACATTGGTGCAGTCACTGTGGGGACAGCCTGCCTCTGGCCCAGGGGCTGGCACAGCTGGAGCCCCAGGCACTGCCCCTGATGAAATGTCCCCCAGTTCTCCCAGTGCTTGTTCCCTGGCAGGCAGGGAGGGCCTGGCAGAGCAGGAGCCCCAGGCTGNCTGAGGGATCACTTTTCCTTTCTGTGCTCCCGAGCTAAATTTACAGAGCAGCAGCTGAGCCAGCTGGGGGCTGGAGCTGGGCAGTGACATGGGTGACATTGGTGACATTGGTGCAGTCACTGTGGGGACAGCCTGCCTCTGGCCCAGGGGCTGGCACAGCTGGAGCCACAGGCACTGCCCCTGATGAAATGTCCCCCAGTTCTCCCAGTGCTTGTTCCCTGGCAGGCAGGGAGGGCCTGGCAGAGCAGGAGCCCCAGGCTGGAGCTGCCAGGACCTCACAGCACCTGCAGGGGATTTGCAGGGAGCCTGAAACGTGAGGCTGCACAGATCCTGTCTGTGCTCTGGTGCTCAAACACCATCCCCAGATCTGAGGGTGTTTATTGGCTGTGGAGATGATCCCAAAGAGCCCAGAGATGGAGCTGCCGTCCTGGGGCACAGGAACACAGAATTACCCTTCCACTAATTGTCCTTTCACTTGGTTCCATCTGTTGGGCACAGGGGTGGGAGTGGTTCTGTCTGCTGGGGGATTTCACAGCCTGCTTTGGGTTAGGAGAGACCTCAAATCCCACCCAGTGCCACCCCAGCCATGGCAGGGACAGCTCCCACTGTGCCAGGCTGCTCCATGGCCAAGCTGGCCTTGGGCACTGCCAGGGATCCAGGGGCAGCCCCAGCTGCTCTGGGCACCCCCTGAGCTGGGATACAAATATTTATCTGTATTTTTCAGTGGCACTGCCTCCCCTCCTGCCCTGTGGCATTTGAAGGTGCAGATCAAATCCAGTAATAATTTTTGGGTCCTCCATTGACAGAAAGCTGGTTCCATTCCACTGTATCACTTTAGGTGAATTTTTGGTGATAATTTGAAGAAAAGTCTGGAATCCCAAGATCCAAGGTTCTAATTAATTATCCCTTCTCAGTGTTAAAATGAATTTAACATATTTACTTACTGAATATTTCCTGGCTGGTCTTTCCAGGAACAGAAATATTCAGGGGTACTGCAGGGAATATTCTTATATCTGTATAAAAGATAGATGTGTATATCTTATAAATTAATATATCCATTATGTTTAATTTTTTTATTCATATTTATTACAACTCTCCCATCAAAATTATTACTATTCAATTTTTTATGCTCCTTATCTCCCTAAAAGATGAACCAAAGGCTAATCCTGCTGTTAATCCCTCTCCTAGTTCTTGAGGGAAGACTTGAATTACCATGACCCAGCAGTCAAGCACAGCACTTTCCATGGAGAAGACAAGCTCATTAGTGTGGAGGATCTCTGGAAGGCCTGGAAAACATCTGAAGGTAAAAAAAGGGCAAAAAGCCAAGAAATCCTTTCCCCAGAGTGCCAGAGAGTTTGGGTTTCAGGTGCCCTGGGCACAGCATGCAGCTCTCAGCAGGAATGTGCTTCTTTTCCTCCTTTGCAGCAGGCCTTGGACTCTGCCAGCTCCCTTTGGAGGGGTGGATTCCCAGGATTTCCAGACTGTTACAGCTGCACCTGAGCTTGGCCACCGAAGCATCAGTTATCATTTTGTTCCTCTGCCTTAGACCTGTGTGTTAAATAGAGCCAAGTGCCAGGCTCTGCTTCAAACCCCCAGCTTCAGGTGGAATTTTAATGGGCTGACAACATCCGAAATATTCAGTGGAGCTGCTTGGGAGCTTCCCTGCAGGTTGTGTTTCCCTTAGGAGGAACTTTTTGAACCTAAAAAGCTCCTTCACAGTGAAAGAAGAGAGAATAAACCCCAGGAAGTGTCATAAGTACAGTCCATGCAGAAATAACTTCTGGCTGTGCCAAAATGCTGTTATTCATCCCAGGGAGGTGCTGGGAGTTCAGCCTCTGGTGAGAAACTTCCTGAAACTGGGGAATCTTGGAACAAGCTTGTAAGATTGGCAAGTGCTTCCCCAGTGCTTTCACACAGGATTCCACAGAAATTAGTAATCCAATTTTTTTCAGTGCTCCTCATCTCTAAAAGAGGAGTTCTGTCTACTCAGTCCATTCCTTGAAATACTGGATAATAGTGCTTTAATCAGTTCATCAGCCACAGAAATTTCAGTTTCTTATTTGTGTCCTGTAATGCAGAAATTGGACTTTTCTGTGTTAGCCCTTGAATTCCTGTGGGTGGGATTGAGTCTGTGTTTGCAGAGCTGTGGCTGCAGCTGCAGGGAGTGCAGCAGTGCCTCCCATTCCCAGGAGCACTGAATGGACACTGAGGTGCAGCATTTGCAGCAGGATTGCAAACAGTGGGGCTGTGCATGAGGAGAGGAGCNTTGCACTCCGTGGGCTCAGAGGGATTTTCCAGCCCCAAGGATCCTGTGATTCCATGACTCCAAGGCCCTGCCTCTCCAGGGAGTGCTTTGTGTAAGAAATATTTATCCCATTACAGGCTGTTTACAGATGGCTTTGCCTGGAGAGTATTTTGCTGTCAGCTGGGGAAGGGTGGAAGTCATTAAGGGATGGAGGAGAAGAAGCCCTGATCCTGGCCAGGCCCCCAGTTACTGAGCTGCCTTGGCTGTGTCCCTGCCTTGGCACCTGCCAGGTCTGTGGCACTGTGGCTGTCCCAGTGCTGCAGTCACTTCCTGCTCTGGTGTTCCCTTTCATCATCCTGGAGATCTGGCTGATAGAACCAGTGACTGCTTTCTGCAGGGTGCTCTGGTGTCATGGGATCACTGGGAGTTTGGGATGGGGGGACCTCAGAGCCCCCCCAGAGCCACCCCTGCAGTCAGGGAACCTCCCACTGCTCCCAGCCCTGTCCAGCCTGGCCTTGGGCACTGCCAGGGAAATGGGAAGCCTAATTTAGGAGTTAGAACTGAACTAATGGGACTGGGATCAGGCTGGCAGGAAATGTCAGCTCCTTGCTGTGGGTGTGAAAGGCACTGACATCCCACAGGGATGGGGTGGCTGGGGCTCTTGCTTTTGTTTTCAGTTGCTTTTCCTCCCTTCCATTGCTGCTGTTCCTGTCACATGTGGAGAGGAAAAAGATGTTTCTGCTCCTTGATTATCTCAGAGGATAAAGGCTGTGGTGCCCTCAGGAGGTGCTGATCTGATGGATGTGCCCTGGGTGAGCCATGGGAGTGGTGCCAGATCAGCCCCTTGGCATGAGGAGGCAGGGCAGGCTCCTGCTGCTCCTGTGAGCCAGCTTGGGACTTCCAGAGTAAACCCCTCTGCATGTGCAAGTGAGAGAAGCCAGGACTCAGGAGCAGCCCAGGGCTGGCAGTGCTGGTGGCTGGGGATGTGGCTGCTTGGTGGCCTCATGTGTGCCACCCTGCAGCTGAGTGTGCTGCCAGTGTCCATGGGGATGGCACCTTCCTCTGGAGCCTTGGTGTCCTCACTCAGCCCTGGGCTCTGCCTCTGCTCCCTCAGCTTCCTCACCTCAGGCAGATCTCTGAGCTCCCTCTCTGAGCCCTCTTATCTCCACCAGATCCTTCATCTCCATCTCCCTCATCTTATTTCCTGAGCTTCATCTCCCTCAGCCCTGTGAACTCCCTCAGCTTCCTCATATCCTTCATCTTCCTCCACTTCCTCACCTCCCTCAGCTCCCCCAGGTCCCACAGCTCCCTGGTCTCTCCCAGATCCCTCCTCCCTCCTCTCCCTCATCCCTCAGCTCCCTGGGGGAGGCTCTGGGCTCCCTGGGGCTTGGGAAGGTGGTTCTCATGCTCATGGGCCCTGCAGCAGCCCTGCCATGCACAGTGACAGAGGATGAGAAATTAAAGTGTAACAAAGTCCCCTCTGTGCAATAAAAACATCTGCTGTGTCCAAGGCCAGGCTGGATGGGGTTTGGAGCAGCCTGGCAGAGTGGAAGGTGTCCCTGCCATGGCAGGGGTGGCACTGGATGAACTTTAGGGTCCCTCCAACCCAAATGAATGTGGCATTCTGGGATGGTGTTCACCTTCAGAGCATTGCTGTAAGTACAGCACAACAATGGGCAAAGGCTTGGTTTCCTGAGATTTCCTCACTTGTGGCTCTGGAGCAGAATGACAGCTCCAAAAATAATCCTCAGGTGCCCAGGGGAGGAGGTTGAGGAGCAAAGTTCACCTGGTTCACTTGGGCTGCAGCACCTGCTCNAGCATTTGCAGCAGGATTGCAAACAGTGGGGCTGTGCATGAGGAGAGGAGCTGCAGGGAGAGCTCAGAGCCCCTGGCAGGGCCTAAAGGGGCTCCAGCAGAGCTGCAGAGGGACTGGGGACAAGGGCTGCAGGGCCAGGAGGCAGGGAATGGCTTCCCAGTGCCAGAGGGCAGCCATGGATGGGATGTGGGGCAGGAATTGTTCCCTGGCAGGGTGGGCAGTGCCTGGCACAGGGTGCCCAGAGCAGCTGGGGCTGCCCCTGGATCCCTGGCAGTGCCCAAGGCCAGCTTGGCCATTGGGGCTGGGAGCAGCCTGGCACAGTGGGAGCTGTCCCTGCCATGGCTGGGGTGGGAATGGGGGGGCTCTGAGGTCTCTCCCAATCCAGAGCAATATGGGATATCTGTGTGATGGTTCCAGAGCTGTGCATCCCACACTCTCTCCCATGGGGTTGGACAGGGATGCATTGAAAATTCCTGCCCACATCACTGAGGAGTGGCACAATTGCCCAGGACAGGGATGGAATCCCATCCTGGGGCATTTCCCTTGGGAGCATGGTCACTGCCCATGGTCAGTGGTGGCCCTGGCAGTGCTGGGGATGGTTGCACTCCGTGGGCTCAGAGGGATTTTCCAGCCCCAAGGATCCTGTGATTCCATGACTCCAAGGCCCTGCCTCTCCAGGGAGTGCTTTGTGTAAGAAATATTTATCCCATTACAGGCTGTTTACAGATGGCTTTGCCTGGAGAGTATTTTGCTGTCAGCTGGGGAAGGGTGGAAGTCATTAAGGGATGGAGGAGAAGAAGCCCTGATCCTGGCCAGGCCCCCAGTTACTGAGCTGCCTTGGCTGTGTCCCTGCCTTGGCACCTGCCAGGTCTGTGGCACTGTGGCTGTCCCAGTGCTGCAGTCACTTCCTGCTCTGGTGTTCCCTTTCATCATCCTGGAGATCTGGCTGATAGAACCAGTGACTGCTTTCTGCAGGGTGCTCTGGTGTCATGGGATCACTGGGAGTTTGGGATGGGGGGACCTCAGAGCCCCCCCAGAGCCACCCCTGCAGTCAGGGAACCTCCCACTGCTCCCAGCCCTGTCCAGCCTGGCCTTGGGCACTGCCAGGGAAATGGGAAGCCTAATTTAGGAGTTAGAACTGAACTAATGGGACTGGGATCAGGCTGGCAGGAAATGTCAGCTCCTTGCTGTGGGTGTGAAAGGCACTGACATCCCACAGGGATGGGGTGGCTGGGGCTCTTGCTTTTGTTTTCAGTTGCTTTTCCTCCCTTCCATTGCTGCTGTTCCTGTCACATGTGGAGAGGAAAAAGATGTTTCTGCTCCTTGATTATCTCAGAGGATAAAGGCTGTGGTGCCCTCAGGAGGTGCTGATCTGATGGATGTGCCCTGGGTGAGCCATGGGAGTGGTGCCAGATCAGCCCCTTGGCATGAGGAGGCAGGGCAGGCTCCTGCTGCTCCTGTGAGCCAGCTTGGGACTTCCAGAGTAAACCCCTCTGCATGTGCAAGTGAGAGAAGCCAGGACTCAGGAGCAGCCCAGGGCTGGCAGTGCTGGTGGCTGGGGATGTGGCTGCTTCCAAGCCTCATGTGTGCCACCCTGCAGCTGAGTGTGCTGCCAGTGTCCATGGGGATGGCACCTTCCTCTGGAGCCTTGGTGTCCTCACTCAGCCCTGGGCTCTGCCTCTGCTCCCTCAGCTTCCTCACCTCAGGCAGATCTCTGAGCTCCCTCTCTGAGCCCTCTTATCTCCACCAGATCCTTCATCTCCCTCATCTCTTTCTTATTGTTTCCTGAGCTCCATCTCCCTCAGCTCTGTGAACTCCTTCAGCTTCCTCATCTCCTTCATCTTTCTGCACTTCATCAGCTCCCTCAGCTTTATCAGCTCCCTCAGCTCCCCCAGGTCCCGCAGCTCCCTGGTCTCTCCCAGATCCCTCCTCCCTCCTCTCCCTCATCCCTCAGCTCCCTGGGGGAGGCTCTGGGCTCCCTGGAGCTTGGGAAGGTGGTTCTCATGCTCATGGGCCCTGCAGCAGCCCTGCCATGCACAGTGACAGAGGATGAGAAATTAAAGTGTAACAAAGTCCCCTCTGTGCAATAAAAACATCTGCTGTGTCCAAGGCCAGGCTGGATGGGGTTTGGAGCAGCCTGGCAGAGTGGAAGGTGTCCCTGCCATGGCAGGGGTGGCACTGGATGAACTTTAGGGTCCCTCCAACCCAAATGAATGTGGCATTCTGGGATGGTGTTCACCTTCAGAGCATTGCTGTAAGTACAGCACAACAATGGGCAAAGGCTTGGTTTCCTGAGATTTCCTCACTTACGGCTCTGGAGCAGAATGACAGCTCCAAAAATAATCCTCAGGTGCCCAGGGGAGGAGGTTGAGGAGCAAAGTTCACCTGGTTCACTTGGGCTGCAGCACCTGCTCCACCTCCTCCCACTGATCCTTCCTCAAGCTGCTTCCAATAGCTTCTTTCTGGCATCACTCCACATGTGCTGCTCTTGGCCAAAGCTCAGAGGGAATCCCAGAATCCCAGCAGGGTTTGGGTTGGGAGGGACCCTAAATCCCACCCCAGCCATGGCAGGGACAGCTCCCACTGTGCCAGGCTGCTCCCAGCCCCAATGGCCAAGCTGGCCTTGGGCACTGCCAGGGATCCAGGGGCAGCCCCAGCTGCTCTGGGCACCCTGTCCCTGGATCTGGAGCTGAGCTCACAATTCAGGGGCTTTGGGCACGTGGTGAGGATGAGCATTCCCTGCTGGGAGTTTGGCTCAGCAGGATCACCTGGCTGGTGGAAATGCCAGTGTCCCCAGCTGTCCCCTGGCAGTGCTTTGGGTGTTGGCCCTGCAGGGTGGAGCTGGGCAGGAGGTGGAGCCTCTGCTGCTCCTCTCTCTATCTGATGGCCTCGTTGCATGTTTTAATTTTGGGAGCACAGGGGAAAAGCAGTGCTGGGAAGGGTGTGTTGTCACAGGGAGAGCTCCAGGCAGCCCTTCCCACGCCATGTGGGGTCTGTAGGGGCTCAGGTGCAGCAGAACCTCCGGGTTTCCTGAGTCTGGGCAAAGACAGACCCTGAGGGGGAGGCTGAGGTCCTGCAGGGGTGCCTGGAGTGTCCCAGAGGGCAGCCATGGATGGGATGTGGGGCAGGAATTGTTCCCTGGCAGGGTGGGCAGTGCCTGGCACAGGGTGCCCAGAGCAGCTGGGGCTGCCCCTGGATCCCTGGCAGTGCCCAAGGCCAGGTTGGCCATTGGGGCTGGGAGCAGCCTGGCACAGTGGGAGCTGTCCCTGCCATGGCTGGGGTGGCACTGGCTGGGCTCTGAGATCCCTGCCAGCCCAAGGCTGTGACTCCCTGGTATTTCCTGCACCCAGAGTGAGCTGTTGGCTGTTCTGCTCTCCCCAGTGTACAACTGGACCGTGGAGGAGGTGGTGCAGTGGCTCATTTCCTACGTGGAGCTGCCCCAGTACGAGGAGACCTTCCGGAAACTGCAGCTGAGCGGCCACGCCATGCCCAGGTCAGTGCCATG
>VWYE01028418.1:0-12064 GCA_013398995.1 Alaudala cheleensis
GTTCAGAGCTGGGAATAGAACCAGGACTGTGATTCGTGTGCTCAGGACAGAACCAGGAGCAGCCTGAGTTGTTCCCTCTCCTCCTGTCCCTGTTCCCTGTTCCCAGAGCCCGGTTCCCTGGCTATCCCCCCTGTCCCTGTTCCGGTTCCCTGGCTATCCCCTCCTGTCCCTGGTTCCCTGGCTGTCCCCTCCTGTCCCTGTGCTGGGGGCAGTGTCTCCATGTCCCTGTGGGAAGCAGCACAGAAGGAACAGCACCCACCTGTTACCACAGCTGCTCACTTTTCACCACAGAAAGAAGCGTTCCCAAGAGAGCAGCACCCACTCCTTGGACATTCCAGGCTTTATTGAGGTTGGATTCGGGGTGGGTTGTGGTTCATGAGTTCAATAAATACTGCAGAACTGCCTGAAGCCCCACTGAGCTCGAGCAGGGAGTGAGGACAGGAGCAGTAAATTGATCCGAGGTTTAAAAGATCTAAGAACTACCTGGGGTGGAGAGGTGGAGCTCCCTGAAGAGATGGCAGGTGACCTTCAGCAGTGGCATGTGGCCTCACAAGATGGCACCTGACCTGTGGCCAAGCACAGCACTTGTCCCCCTGCCAGGAAACTGCCTGAGCAATGAGACTAAAAGAGGGAATTTAATGCAGAACAAAATGCAGGGCAGCAGCTCTGCCTGTCCTGGCCCCACTGGAGGACATTCAGCCAGTGCCAGGCTCTGCCCTGGCCAGCTGAGGGAGGAGAGCCCAGGAAGCAACACCCCTTCCACCCCTCTGCTCCTTCCAAAAGTTTTCTGGAAAGGCCAGAGGAGGGGACAAGGAGAGGAGCAGCAGTGGGAGGAGGCTGTGGCAGGGTGGGGACACTGCAGGTGTGTCAGTTGGACACAGCTGCTCCTGTGCCCTGGCAGACACTGAACACACCTATCCTGGAGGGATCCCAGCCAAGGAAAAGGGAGCAGCCAGGTGTCCTGCTCCCTCTGGGACACGAGGGACAGTCTTTGGTGACTGCAAGGCACACTCTGGAGAGCCCAGGACAGACCTGAGTGGCACCAGCACCTCCCTGTCCCCCATCCCACCCGCAGGGCTCCATGGAAGGCCACAGCAGAGCACTGAAATCCCTGGCAAGCCCAGCTACCAAAGCAATGCTCACCCCATCCCTGTGGATGGGGCGGCTGCACCCCACCCCCTCCCAGCCCCAGCCTCATGTTCCTGCAGGTGCTCCTGTCCCAGCAGCTCCAGCCTGGGGGAATGGCTCTGCCAGGGCCATCCCTTAGGAGCCACACATGAGGCACTCGTCCCTGTTCTCCAGGGAGCACACCATGGCTGCCTTGTTCCTCTCCTTCTCCTCCTCCTCCCGCGACGCCTTCTCCCGCTCGCGCAGCTTCTCCTTGTTGAGGGTGAACTGGATGGGGTTGGCAGCTGGCTTTGTCCTCAGGTAGTACATGCCAGTCTTCAGGCCCTGGGGGCACAGGGAGCCTCAGGGCTGGCAGCAGCAGAGCAGCCACCCCCAGCTCTGCACACACCCCAGGGGAAAGCAGGGCTCTGGCAAGGAAACAGCCCTTTGCCCTGCCTGCAATCCCTGAGACCAACTTGGTGTGCCACAGCTTAGCAGTCCCTGAGTGCCAAACCTACCAGGCCACACTTGTTGGGAACAAGCCCCCCAGTCCCAGGTACAGCTCTTGGTTTTTGGGAACAAGCCCTCCAAGTGCCAAGTACTGCCCCTATTTATTTTGGGGAACAAGCCCCCAGTAGCAGGTAATGCTCCTGTTTTTGGAAACAAGCCCCCAGACCCAGCTAATTTATTGAGGGTCTGCTCTATGCCCTAACAGCTAATGCCCTGTTTGTGGGGAAGAACCCCCAGCTCCAGGTGATGCCCTGTGTGTGGGGAAGCACCCCCAGCCCCAGGGGAAGGACCTCCAGCCCCAGGGGAAGGACCCCCATCCCCAGGTGATGCCCCATTTGTGGGAAGGAGCCCTGCACACCTGTTTCCAGCCATAGAAGTGCATGCTGGTGAGCTTGCCATAGTTGGGCTCAGCAATGTGGATGTTCAGGGACTGGCTCTGGTCGATGAAGGCCCCTCTGTCTGCAGCCATCTTCAGGATGGTTTTTTGGGAGATCTCCCACACGGTCTTGTAGAGCTGCTTCAGGTCATTGGGAATCTCAGGGATGTTCTGGAAGGAACAGGAAGTTTTCCAGTGTGAAAAGCAATGACTGTCCAGATACCCCTATTTATATCATTAAATTCTTCAGGGATTACTGGGGCTCCTGCAATCCTGACTGCAACTGAGGCCTGTACAGCTGAGCTCTGTCCCTGAATCCAAACACAGAATCCCTGACTGGTTTGGGTCGGGAGAGACCCTAAAGTTCACCTCATCCCACCCCAGCCATGGCAGGGACAGCTCCCACTGTGCCAGGCTGCTCCCAGCCCCAATGGCCAAGCTGGCCTTGGGCACTGCCAGGGATCCAGGGGCAGCCCCAGCTGCTCTGGGCACCCTGTGCCAGGCACTGCCCACCCTGCCAGGGAACAATTCCTGCCCCACATCCCATCCATGGCTGCCCTCTGGCACTGGGAAGCCATTCCCTGCCTCCTGGCCCTGCAGCCCTTGTAAACAGTGTCCCTCCATGTTTCCTTTAGGTCCTGGAAGGCCACAATTAGGTCACCCAATGCTCAAATCCTAAAATCTGAGAACTTTAAGCTTTCTGTGCTCACAGGCACTGACCCCCAAAAGAGAACTCTGCATTTGTCCTGAGGCCTTGGGCCAGGCTCCAGCACTGAGTGACAGCACAGGGGCTGTGCCTGTGGGGTTGCAATGGGGCTGTGGGATCTCACAGGGTGAAACACTCAGGGTTTAAGGTTTTAGTCTATAGCAATGTGTGTGAGCCTTCTCTTCTCCTGAGCAATCCCAATTCTCTCAGCCTTTCCTGGCAGAGAGGTGCTCCATCCCTCTGATAACTTGGTGGCCCTCTCAGGACATCCTGTGTCTGCAAGTACCAAGCACACACACAAACACCCTCAGCTCCCCCTCAGCAGTTACAGGTGGACAGGCTGGATTTTAGGGAAAGTTTCTTCCCCCAGAGGTGCTGGCACTGCCCAGGCTCCCCAGGGAATGGGCACGGCCCCGAGGCTGCCACAGCTCCAGGAGCCTTTGGACATCCCAGGGATGCCCAGGCTGGGATTGTTGGGGGCTCTGGGCAGGGCAGGGGGACACTGGATGGTCCCTGTGGGTCCCTATAGCTCAGGATATCCCATGATAATCCCTGCTATGAAATCAGCCCTTTACCATCTTCCTGCTAAGTGGGAATGCAGAAGGGGCAGGAGCTGCCTGGCAGGAGCCCCTGCCCTGCCCCCTGTACCTGGATGGAGCCGTTGTGGGCGATGATCTGGTTCTTCATCTCCTCATTCCACAGCCCCCTCTCCGTGAGATCCTTCAGCAGGTGGGGATTCACAACCTGGGAGGGGCAGAAGCCAAAGGTTTTTAAATGGTTGAAGAAGATCCTGCACATTCCTGACAGCCTCTCACCCCTGGCAGTGTCCCAGGCCAGGCTGGACAGGGCTTGGAGCAGCCTGGGACAGTGGGAGGTGTCCCTGCCATGGCAGGAGCTGGAAATTCATGGTCTTTAAGATCCCACCAAACCATTCTGGGGTTCTGCTGGACACAGCAAATTAGGAAAGGGGCTGTATGGAACTGCCCTGCATGAGGAACTCCAAAACATGGGGAAAGGAGAGCTCTTGCTGTTGCAGGGCCACTGGCCACAACCTGAGCTCCTAAAGAAGGGTGTAAACAAGCCAGACTGATGTCAGGAGGGGAGAGAACAGTGCAGGGGCAGGCTGAGTAATGGGGACCTTTTCCAGCCACCTTTTGCTGCTGGGACTGGGGTCCCTGTCCCCCACAGGGAGGCAGGGCAATGATCCTCCTGTTCCCCACTCCTGTCTGGGGTGATCCTGCAACCAGGAGCAATGGAGGGCACCGAGACACCCCTGAGGGGATGGACACACCTCCCAAACAGGTCTCCAGAAGGGCCTTTGCTAACTCCAGCCTCCAGAACTCAACTTGTTTCAGTCCCTTTCCTAAGTGACAGACCCCTCTGAGCCTGTGGAGCTCTTCCATGGCCCCTTCAGACCCCTGAGTGCTTCACAGCTCATTCTCAGCACCCTGGGCTCAGCTGCTCTTCCCACATCCCTCCCATCACATCACCAACCCCCAGCAGTTACTCTTGCAGCCCACCCTGAGGCCCCACAAAGGTTTCTCCCAGACAGAAGCAGCACCTGTTTAGAATTTCACCTATTCCATGTGGCACACACAGAGCTGCACTCCTGCAGCACCCAGTGCTCCTTGGTGCTTGGACACAAACACTCTGCTGAACTGAGCCCCCCCTTAGGTGTGAGGCCTCCCCTTGTCCTCCTCAGCCATAAAACAGCAGGGGCAGAGCAGAGCTGCTGCCCAGAGCTCACCTGGAACTCCCCTGAGAGCACCCTCCTGGTGTAGATGTTGCTGGTGTAGGGCTCGATGGACTCGTTGTTGCCCAGGATCTGGGCAGTGGAGGCCGTGGGCATGGGGGAGATCAGGAGGCTGTTCCTGACTCCATATCTGGGGACAACAGGCAGAGTGAGGGAGCTGCAGCCCAGGGACACAGGGCAGAGGAGAGCCAGGACCAGCAGGGACTGGGAAATGCGGGGTGAGCTGCAAAGGCTCACCTGGCTCCCAGGGAAAAGGGAAGCACCACTGAACTGTGGGTCAGCTGCAATGAGGGGCTTTGCTATTCTCATCTCCCATCAGAGGCTCTCCCAAATGATTCAGCCAGGGAAGACAATCTGCCAGGCACTGCACAATCCACAGCCCTGAGGCACAGCTGAACCAGCAGCCCACGAAGAGGCTGAAACCTCTCCACAAGCAGGACAGGGGACAGATTTATCACGTTTAAAAATGAGAGCCAAACAGGCAGAATTAGTCCATGACAGGCACTTCCCACTTCAGGATGTTCCCTGGCAGCAGGGAAGAGCCCCCAAGGCCAGCTCATGGCTCACTCCTCACTACATTTGTTCAATGGGAACACAAATCCTCCTGCTGGATGCATCCCAAATGGAACTGGAGCTCAGCTAAAGCAGAGCAGTGAGGGTGGGCTCCTCAGCCTTGGAAGGGCAAAAATGAAAGAAAGCCACCCAAAAAACAGCTCAGAGGAAAGATCTGCTGGGGTGGGGGGAACACATGGGGCTGGTTTCACACTTGGACCTTGCCCTAGCTCTCAGCAGACAGAACACATGAAATTCATATCCAGAGCCAGGCTGGATGGGGCTGGGAGCAGCCTGGGACTGTGGAAGGTGTCCCTGCCCATGGCAGGGCTGGCACTGGATGGACTCTTTGGGGTCCCTCCCACCCAACCCAGTCTGGGGTTTATCTGACACCTACTACAAACCATGCAGGGCTACTCACTTGGCAATCTTCTCCTTCAAAGCCTTCCAGTCCCACAGGTCAGAGGGGGTGACATTCCACATGTCATACTGAAGGATCTGAGGAACACAGTTTGGTCCAAATTAGGGAGGGCACTGTTTTCTGCATGTTTTATAAATCCCATTGGAAATGGACTGTTATTCCTCTCAATCCTTCTCTCCAATTAGATGTCAGTGAAGCCCTGGTATGACCCAACTAACACCCCATCTTGTGACTGCTCCAGGCACAGCCAGCACAGCCTGAGTGTTGGGGTTAGATGTTATAAATGAACACTGGGTTGTTAAGAAAGTTTTTTTCTTTTCTAATGTGTGTGTTAGATTATAAACAAAGTAGTAAAATAAGTGTTTTTGGTGTAAACAGAAGGGGGAGATGTGGGAACTCTGGGTTGTTTTTTGGGTGTTTTGGGTTTTTAGTAGGGGAGTTAGAACTTTTTGTAGGGAGATAGAGATGGTTGTGGTTTTGATTTTAGTTTGTAGGGGGATTTGTTAATGTTGTATGATGAGGTTCTGGTTGGAAGAGTTTGAATTAAGGTAGTTAGTAGGTTGTGGTGTGAAAAATAGATTTCTAAGTTTTAGTATAAGGGGTTGAAATGGATAAAATGGAGGATTTGGAGTGTAGTACTGGTTTTTTGTGGGTTTTTAAAAATTTTATTTTCTGTACTAGTAAAAGTTCTTTTATAATTACTTTTAGAGTATTAAACATATTTTAATATAGTAAGTTATTACTAGTAATTAATTATAAATATAAAATACATAAAGTTTTATATAAAAATAAAAACTCTTTAAATAAGTAGAGATTTATTCTTCATTTTTACTACAGTATAGATTATAACTAAGCAAAGAAAAAATGTTAAGAATTAAGAAAAAATAAATAATTTTAAATTTACTACAGATAAGAGTTTTAATATTCCGTGAAAATACAGAGTTAAAAAAACCCTTTTTTAATGAACTCTGGCACTGGCACTCACCCCCTTGCTGACAGGAGAGCCCTGGTAGGTGTCGTAGGGGCCCTGCTCCCTGGCCAGCTCACAGCTGGCCTCCAGGGCCCCGTAGTAGATGGTCTCGAAGATGTGCTGGTTGAGGCGCTGGGCCTCGGCGCTCTCGAACGGGAACCTCATGAGGATGAAGGCGTCAGCCAGGCCCTGCACGCCGATGCCGATGGGGCGGTGCCGCCGGTTGGAGCGCTCGGCCTGCGGGGAGAGCAGAGCCCGGGCTCAGCACAGTGCACCGGGGCTCACCTCAGCACTGCCCGGGAATCACCTCAGCACAGCTGGGGCTCACCTCAGTGCACCCGGCCTGCGGGGAGAGCACAGCCCGGGATCAGCACAGTGCACCCGGAATCACCTCAGTACAGCCCGGGATCAGCTCAGCACAGCCCGGAATCACCTCAGCACAGCCCGGGCTCACCTCAGCACAGCCCAGGGCTCACCTCAGCACAGCCTGGAATCACCTCAGCACAGCCCGGAATCAGCACCGTGCATGGGCTCACCTCAGCACTGCCTGGGCTCAGAGCTCAGTGCACCCAGGCTCAGCACAGCCTGGGATCGCCTCAGCACAGCCCGGCAGGGCTCAAACCTCCTGCTGCAACCTTCCAGGAGTCCTGCATTGACAGAGCTTCCACCCTGCCACTGCTGGCTGAGGCACAGACTGAGTGTGACAGAGCTTGGTGATGCCTGGAGTTCCAGCTTTGCTGTGTTTCAGACTCTGTGCAGCTCTGAGCTCACATTCAGCCTCACTCAGCTCTGCACACAGCAGGGACACAAAACAAATCCTGTCCCTGCTGCACCCCAAGGACAATGGCACAAGTTCTCAGGCCCAAAAGCACAAACAAGGCTGGGCTGAAGGGACAAAACAACAAGGCTGGGACTTCATCACCTGCAGCTGCAATGGGACAATGAAACCCCAATGTGCAAATGGAGCCAAACTGATCCAAGTGGGAGACCTCGTGACCAGGGGCCCATTTTGNCATGGGTGTAGCCTGGCCAGGCTTTTGTCCTGCCCAAGGTGTGTCCTAGAGGCATTTCAATAAATATCTACTCTCTTAGCTCTGTCCAGTCTCTGTTCCAGCTCAGTATCATTAAGCACAGACTGTGATTGTTCAGCCCAGCAAAGGGAGCCAGGGTTTAGAAGTGAACACTCAGCAGAGTCTGATAAATGAAGACATTTAACAGATCAGAATCACAGAACCACTGAGGCTGGACAATCCCTCTGAGCCCACCAAGTCCAGCTGTTCCTCAGCAGTGCCAAGGCCACCACTGACCATGTCCCCAGGTGCCACATCCACGTGGATATTAAATCTCCTCCAGGGATGAGGAGTTCACCACTGCCCTGGGCAGTTTGTGCCAGGGCTGGACAGCCCTTTCCAGAAATGTATCCCAATGTTCAACTTAAACTTCCCCTGGCACAGGCTGAGGCTGTTTCCTTGTGTCCTTTTCCTTGCTCTCTGGGAGCAGAGCCTGACCCTCACCTGGCTGCCCCCTCCTGCCAGGGAGCTGTAAAACCAACCAAAATGAGTTACTCTTCCTCAGGATCTTTCCAGGATCCTTCTCTCTGTTCCATTTCCCACTCTGTTCCTCCTGCTGCTCTGTGCTTCATGGAAATCCTCACACATGAAAACATTCCCATGGCAGGGGCAGAGTGAGAAGCTTTCCTACAACAGCTTCACTACAGAACTGCTCTGGGTTGAAGCTCAGGCAGGCACTGACAGGTCCCACCTGGGAACAGGTGGTTCATGGATGAACTGTGCAGTTCCCCTGTGATTCCTCATGTCCCAGAGTGCTGTGGGATTGCTCTGGGCAGGATCCAGCCCCAGCCCAGCACTCACCTCTGGCACAGGGTAGTAGTTGATGTCAATGATCTTGTTGAGGTTTCTGACGATGACCTTGGTGACCTCAGCCAGCTTCTTGAAGTCGTAGGTGTGCTCAGGGGTCACGTACATGTTCAGGGCAATGGAGGCCAGGTTACACACAGCCACCTGCAGGCAGGGACAGGGAATCGCTGGGAATGGGCCCAGAACAGCCAGCTCTGCCCCAAACTGCAGGGAACAGCCTGCCAGGGAACCTGCCAGGCTGGCAGAGTGCACCCCGTGGTCCTCTGGCACGTCAGGAGTTGTGCAAAAGGTAAGGACAATTCAGGAAAGTTCAGCAGAAATTGGTATGAGCAGAAAAATCCTGCCCTGGTCAGTCCTGCCTGGAAACCATCCTTACACAGAATCCCTGAAGGATCTGGCTTGGAAGGAATTCTTAAGCCTGATTTGTTCCTCGTTGCTTTCCCTTTGGAGGGTGTCCTGTGTCATCCCAAATCCTCCCCAGCAGTGGGCAGGGAACCCACAGTCAGTGCAAGAGCTGTGAGTACTCAGCTCAGGAGTTTCTCAGCTGCCTGTTCCCTTCCCCAGTCAGACACATCCCAGAGCTGCCCCAGCAGCACTCCCAGCCTCCCCCAGCTCCCTTTCACACCCACCTCGTCCTTGCTGGTGTACTCCACGATCTCAGTGCACAGGTTGCTGCACTTGATGGTGCCCAGGTTCTGCTGGTTGCTCTTCCTGTTGCAGGAGTCCTTGTAGAGCATGTAGGGGGTGCCAGTCTCAGTCTGGGACTCGATGATGGCGTACCAGAGCTGCTGGGCCTTCACCACCCTGCGCACGCGGCCCTGCCGCTCGTAGCTGCAGCACACACACAGCCCTGTCAGCCCCCCAGAGCAGGGACAGCCCTCTGAGCCCCTGGGGCTGGGGCAGCCAGGGCCCTCCTCACTGCTCAGCCCTGCCCTCACAGCAGGGCACTGGAGGGATGCACCCCAAAAACAAGCAGATTGTTTACGTAGGAGGAAAAAGGGTTTTGGTTTTACCATANTGTTTCGGTTTTACCGTAGGACTAAAAAGGAAAAAGCCCCAGAAATGTCTTTGCTCTTCTGGCAGCCATTAGTTCAAGGCCAGGACAGAAACACTGACAGGGCTCTTTATCTGTTCCTTAGAAATGCAGCCATTCTCTATTGGCAAGGAGCTGTCTCACCTCACCTAGATCATCCAGTATTTAAGGGAGAGCACGAACCTTCTCAGTGCTTCTTGGGGTGTTGTAGCGAGGTACCATGCTTGCATGTAGCTTTGCATGGCTTCTATTTTGTTCCTTATTATTATTTTTTAAGTTTATTAATCCTTTTGTTTTACAAAACACACCCAAGGAGCTGTCTCACAAATCATTTTAAGCCATTTCTGTGAGGTGCAGGCACCCTCAGATTTATTGAGCCCTCACTGAGCTAAATCAGTCTGACTCATCAAGAAATTCGACAGGGCAGCAGCACTGTCCTTGTTTAAGGGAAACAAACCCTTCACCACAGCAGCCACACAGCAATTCCACACAAAGCCACAGAGTGCTCTGGGTGGGGATCCCCTCCAACAGGGACAGTGTCCCTCTAACGGGCTCCACACAGCTCACCCTGACAGGTGACAGTGTGAAGGACACATCCCCATCCTGACAATGAGCCCAGTGGCCACCTGTGAGCCCCCCACAAGCCTCTGCCATGCCCCAGATCCCACAGGAGCTCTAGGAGAGCATAGCACCACTCACAGCTCTGCTCTCTTCTTACCTCTCATAGAGCTTCTCAAATTCCTCTCCCCAGACATCATCCAGGCCAGGACACTCATTTGGGCACATTAAGGACCAGTCCTGTAAGGGGCAAAAATGTTCAGAGGAAATCTTTAAGCACTTTGTTAATGAAAGCTGTGGCTGCCTCTGGATCCCTGGCAGTGCCCAGGGCAGGTTGGATGGGGCTTGGAGCACCCTGGGATAGTGGAAAATGTCCCTGCCCATAGCAGGGGATGGGACTGGATGAGTTTTAAGGTCCCTCCCAGGCCAAACCAGTCCAGGACTCTGTGAAATACAAGCAGCCATAAGAACAATTTACTGAGAAACTGTTGATGCTTTAAGGAAACCCCAGAGTCAAAACAGCCCAAGAGTCCAAGAACAAGCCATGGGCTGGAAGATTAAGCCCTGAAGCAAAACACCAAGCTGGACTTGCCCAGCTCCATTCTCCACCTGCACAGCCAAGTTCTCAAACAAGGTGCAGCAAGGAAGGTCTTGGAAGGAACAAGGAGCAAAGCAGCTCTGCAGCCCTTCCTGAGCTCCTTCCAGGACCTGCTCCTCCACTACCAGACCTTTTCTCCAGCAGCCAAGCTGTCACCTGGTTGGTTTCCACTCGCTTCATGAAGAGATCAGGGATCCAGAGTGCAAAGAACAGGTCCCTGGCTCGCTGCTCCTCCTTCCCTGTGTTCTTCTTCAGGTCCAGGAACTCAAAGATGTCCAAGTGCCACGGCTCCAGGTAGATGGCAAAAGCCCCAGGTCTCTGGGACAGGGAACACAATCCAGATCAGAACCTCTCCTTGGAAAGAACCCTCCTGCCCTGCTCCCACAACACCCCAAACTAGCTGGGAACTAGGGGGGCAACACCAGGGGAACATCAGATCCCAACACAAGGGGGAAAATGCCATTTTGTGATGATGTGTCACCCACAGGCACTCCATGAACTCCCTCCCCAGTGTGGGAGCCCTGCCACCACTCCAGGTCCCCTCTGGGCCAGGGGCAGGGTTACCTTGTTTCCACCCTGATCCACGTAGCGGGCGGTGTTGTTGTACACCCTCAGCATGGGCACCAGCCCGTTGGAGTTGCCGTTGGTCTGCAGAGGCACAGCACAGCCATCAGTGAGGGCAGCTCCCTGCAGGGGCTGCCTGCATTCCCTCTGGGCCTCCCCTCAGCCTGCAGAGCTCTCACACTGATCAGCACCACTTCTTTCTAGTCCCTTCCCCACACTTTTTGCTGATAAAAGTGTATGTATCAGTTACGTGTCCCAGAGTTAATAAATGTCCCTCCTAACTGCCTTCACCTACATTATGTCACCTAAAGGCTTGCAGGGTTCACACACACTGTGACAAGCCCAAACACACATCCAGGGATGGTCTGGGGCAGTTAAAAGACACAGAAAGGCAGAGGGTTAGTGCACAAGTCTGTGCTGATAGATAAACATTGGAATTGTCTCACCAAACAGGGGAATAGGATCCTCTTTTTGAAAGGGTTTCTATTAGGAAGCCAAAACACTGAGGAAAACCAGGAACTGGCACGACTTAGGCCAAGGGACTGGTGAGGGAGGCTCAGTGCTGTGTGCATTGTGAGAGGCAGCACTGGTTTGGTGCTACAGCCCTTGTTCTTTTTCCTTGTTCCACCCAGGTCAGGATGGATGATCCATGGACATAAACTGGAGTTGGGACTTGGTGACTGATGATCTCTGATCTTTCCCAGACCATTCCCACACTCCCAGCCCTGAGCTCTCAGCACCTGCCACAAAAACGTGCCCAAATGGCCACTGCTGACTNCTTGGCTCACAGCCATTGCTCTGGACTAAAGCCTGAAGCCCTGAGTGTTTGACCCTGGGAGATGCCACAGCCCCATTGCAACCCCACAGGCACAGCCCCTGTGCTGTCACTCAGTGCTGGAGCCTGGCCCAAGGCCTCAGCTCCAATGTGGTGCCTGCCTGAGGCTCAGCACCTTTGAGCACAGAAAACCCCCCATTTAGAGCCTGCAGGGCTCCAGCAGTGTAGCAGCAGAGTGCAGGCCCTGCTGGCAGCAGCAGCAGC
>VWYE01028427.1:3212-16510 GCA_013398995.1 Alaudala cheleensis
GATGTTCCCTGCTGCAGTTTTGATCAGCAGGGATGTTTCCTGCTGCAGTTTTGATCAGCAGGGATGTTTCCTGCTGCAGTTTTTTATCAGCAGGGATGTTCCCTGCTGCAGTTTTTTATCAGCAGAGATGTTCCCTGCTGCAGTTTTGATCAGCAGGGATGTTCCCTGCTGCAGTTTTGATCAGCAGGGATGTTTCCTGGTTCAGTTTTTTATCAGCAGGGATGTTCCCTGCTGCAGTTTTGATCAGCAGGGATGTTCCCTGCTGCAGTTTTTTATCAGCAGGGATGTTTCCTGCTGCAGTTTTGATCAGCAGGGATGTTTCCTGCTGCAGTTTTTTATCAGCAGGGATGTTCCCTGCTGCATTTCTGAGCAGCTCCTGGGCTGGGAGCTTCCATCCCCTAAGTGCTGCTGGAGTATAAATAAGAGCAATAAAGAGCCTTTTCTCTCTGCTAATAATTCATTGGTGTTTTTATGCAGAATTCTGGCCTGGAGCAAAATATAAATTGGCAGGCAGCTTTAAACAGGGGAGGCCACAGTGACCTGTTTCAGCAGGGGAGCAGGGAATAACAACCCCATGTGATGCTCTAAACAGAAATCAGAAATGAAGCTTGGCTTGGAGAGTTCCTCCAGGGTTTAAGGCTGTTTTCCCCATTCCTTCCCTGAAATATCTGGATGAGAAAACCCCAAACAAACAGGAGGACAGAGTTTAGGTTATTCCATGTGTCAGTGGAAAAATTGCTGTAGTAAATAGATATATAGTGTAAAAATGCAGGTCTGATCTGTCCCCAAGCCTGTGACACATTTGGGGTCACCAGATCTGCAAAAAAACCTCTGCCCTGAGGGAATTTTGGCACTGGCAATTCATGAATGAAAGAAACAGAGGAGTGCATGGTTTGCTGGTTAACTCAGATTTCTAAAGGATTCATTTGATGTCACATATTCCCAAAGATATGAAATGGTTCTAAATAAAGCCAGATGTGCAAATTATAGTCTATAGGATGGCTATAAGGAAAGCACAATGTGAAAAAAACCCACAGCCACAAATGCCTCTCCAGTATGGCAGCCTCAAAAAATGCACCCACCAACATGAATTCATCTCAGTGGTCTGAAAAGATTTATCAGGGGTTACAGAAGCTTCCTGAAAATATCTGTGAAACTCTGGTTTGGAGTTGTGTGTTTGTCATTTGGCAAACAGTCACTTGCTTTCTCTATCCCCACTGAGAGAGCAGCAATTGTGAAGTCTGGAAGAGACTGAAGTGTTCAAAAATGGGTATTATGGGGAAAACATGGCTGGATGTTTACAGTAATTTCTTCAATTGGAAGTCATGGGAAGCATCTTCCCACATGTCAGTTTGTCTGCTTACTGCCTTTTTATTTTTACTTTTTTCTGGAGGGGGGAGAATCTTTTAGAAAAGAAAATCTGTCTGAATTTGCCCCAAATACTTTAAAAATGTCATTTTGGGTTATGAAGGATGGTTTGGATTGGAAGGGATTTTAAGGATCATCCCATTTCCTCCCCAGCCATGAGCAGGGACACCTCCCACCATCCCAGGTCAGATGTGCAAATATATAATGGGTTGTTGCAGAGAAAATGGATTTAACCTTTGGGTTTTGTTTTGGCTTTTTTAAAGTGGTCTGTCTTCTCTCTGAAAATTTTTTATATTTGTAATTAATTTGCTTAGAAGGCAACACTGAAAGGAGTATTTGGGAGGAATTCCATCTTGTCTGAAGAATGGCAAAGATAGAAAATCTGAGGGACAGAAACAGACATCAAAACTACCCCCAAAAATGCTGCATCATTTCCCTGGGGAAGGAACATTGTCCAGTTTACTGCAAATCTGCTGATGATTCCTGGGATCACAGTCAAAGGTCAACCCATCCTTGGTGATTCTCTGAGACACAATCTGTTGGTTCATCTCATAAAGCAAAAAATACAGTGGGAAGACGCTGAGGAGAATGTTTTACAAAAAAAAATCTTACAACCTGAAAAGGTGAATTTTGGTGACGTTTGGATCTTCATTGTGAGAAAACTGGATCCAGATTCCACCACAGAAATCTTAAAATACAAAGGAAAAACGAGGAACAAGGTAAATGCTTTTAAACCCAGAACCAGGAATTTGTAAGATACAAGTCAAACCCCAAGTCCTGGGTTAATTTTTGGGAATGTGGGGGATTACAGTTTAGAACAAATGTGTTTACCTGTGATGGAAGAACCCCTAAAAACAGTGTTTTATGTGCTGGGAAAGGGCTTGTAACACAACAAAGGCACTCCCTAAAATAGACAGCACAACACCAACATAAAACACTCATCATGTTTCCAGTGTGAGGCACTGGATTTGGGATTTGCACTCCCAACCTCCCACGTTGGAGCTGGAACAGCATCTCTGTTCTCTCCTCAGCTGAGCCAACGACACATCTGAAGAGGTGTCAACACCCCAGCCAGGAAAGCTGGAGGTGGCAGGAATGCTGTTCACAGGGGACATGGGAGTCACAGCAAATCCTCTCCCCAAGGCTGGTTGCTCCTGACTAAACAGTGTTTTCAGCAGGAAAAGCCAAAAAAATCTCACCCAGAGGCCTTGGAGTGCTCCAGATGAGTCCCATGCCTACAGTGGGTGAGGTAATGCTCTGCCTGGCTCCTCTCTCCTCTCCTGCTGCCAGCCCTGCCTCAGGCTGGGGTATTTGCTGTTTATTTGCTAATTTTTAAATTTATTTGCTATTTTTTAAAATTTATTTGCTATTTACTCTTTGCTGTTTATTTATTTGCTGCTTGCTTTAGTCAGGGGCAGACGTCATCCCTGGTGGAGGAATCAACCCTAATTCTGTGTGCCATCTTCATCCTTGGCACTGGGAATTTATCTCCTGTGACTTCACCTTCCATAAAATCTGCAGGTTGAGTCCCTGTGAGCTCTGGAGGGAGGTTGGCACTGCCTTGCAGTTCCTCCAAGGTCTCTGGGTGAGTTTGTCCTGAGTTTGGGATGAATCAGCCCCTGGACGTGGCGGGAGAGGAAACGGCCTCAAGCTGAGCCAGGGGAGGTTGAGAATTGGGCTGTAGGAAAAAATCTCCTCATGGAAAGGGCCTTCAGATGTTGGGACTGGCTGCCCAGGGAAGTGGTGAGCTCACCATCCTTGCAGGGATGTAAAAAGGGTGTGGATGTGGCACGTGGGGACGTGGGTCAGTGGTGAGCTCAGCAGTGCTGGGGAACGGAGGGGCTCCATGGTCTTGGGGGTCCTTTCAAATCTCAATAATTCCATGACATGCTGATTTTTCTCCAGGGGTTGCAGAGACACTGATTTTGCAATTCATATCTGAAATTTTAGTTTGGGATGGTGAAAATCAGGAGAACTGAGTGANGGTCGGGGGCAGACGTCACCCCTGGTGGAGGGATCCAAACCCAATTCCAAACCCAATTCCAAGCCATCTTCATCCTTGGCACTGGGNATGGTGATGTGGAGAAGGGACTCTCATGTAACCTCACAGTTCTCTGACAAAATCTGGATGAACACGTGGGGACAACTCATCCCAAGGGGAGAATGAGGGGAAAAATAGAAGTTTGGTTCTTTTATGATTTATTCCCCATGTTTTGGTTCTCTGGACAGCATATTCCAAAGCTGTGTTTTCCAGTTTCTGCTCAGTGTTGGGTATATCAGTGGTCTGGAGGAATTTGGGATGGATTGTTCTGAGGTGGAGCAGAGCTCAGCCCAAACTCTTGCAATTGTTTGGATTTGGGTTTTCCCATGTAAGCCCAGCCTAGGAAAAGCTTCCTATCTTTGTAGGAAATAACTGGAAAAAGAACATTTCCCTGCCTCAGAGTGAAACACTGCTAAAATCTCACCTGTGAAACACAATATAATATAAATTCATTTAAATCCCATCTTAATTTTGGTGATTGAGGTGGAGTTTCACAAACAAGTTGATCTTTTCATGAGTTGATTGTGCCAGGTGTAATCTCTATTGAAAATCTTAATTTTTCAGACAGCAGGTGATGTTCCCACAAATTTGTCAGTTTTGTTAATTGGGATATAACTTTTAATTTTAGTTTCAGAAGGTTGCCAAGGTTCCCAAACTTGAGTCAGAAACTGGTACTGTGCCTAACACTGGCAAACAAACATAAGAACAAATATATTTTGTTTGGGTCCTTTTAGCACTTTAAATTTTGCTCATTATTAAATATTTTAATTGCCTTCCCTTCAGTGAACTTCAAAGTTTAATTACAAATGAAACCAACACATTTTTTTCCACAAAAACAGTATTAAATGGAGCTTGTTCCTGTTTTTCCATAATTCTTTCAAATGCTGATCAGCTGATCTCATTCCAGAAAGGAAAAGAGACAAGAAGTCCTCTGAAATATCCTTTCAAGGAATACCCACTGATTGAAGTATTTGTTAATGTGAGGAAAAAATTATATATTTTTTGTCAAAAATATTGCAGCAATTTCTTATTTCTGAGAATTTACTTCTGCTTATAGAAAGCAAATTCCAGAAGCAAAGAAATTCCAGCTGGTGCATGGAGGCATCAGGTGTTGGCCATGAATTGTCCAGGTTTTTAAAAGGTCTCGTTGGGGAAATGAGGTTTTAATCAGATTTCACTCAGCTGTCCAAAAAAGTGGGTTTATTTCTAAATCACCAGTGAGCTGTGGCTGCATCAAATCCAGTTGTTATTCCCAGTGGGAGCTCCTGTTTCTCAGCAGAGCTGGAATTGAGGCTGGTCCACATTTGGAAATCAAAAGGAGCCCTTTGTGCTTCTGAAACCCCAACCCTGGCCAAGGGCTCTGCAGCCAAGAACAAAAGTGGAGTGAGCTCAGAAAGAACAAGTCATCAGCCTGACCTCTGGTCATCAGAAAAATGTGAAACATCTTAGATTTATTCCCCAAATCCAAGTCAGGTTCCATCTGTGCTGAACATTCAGGGAAATCACTGGGAATTTCACAAATTGGCCAACCTGGAGTCACTGCTGGCAGTGGGGTCTCTGGGTGGTTGGTACCTGACAGTTTGTAAAGACCAGAATCCATCATTCCAACCTGGTGAAAAGAGTTTTTTAAAGGTTTTTTTAAAATTTGTTCAGGGTTTGATCTTTTCTTGCTGTGGGGTTTTTTTGGGGTGTCATGGTTTGGTTTTTTTTTTTTTTTTTACTTTGGTTTGTTTGCTTGTTTGTTTAAATTATCATAAAGGAATTTTTTTCAGCACAGTGACTGGAGCTTGTTTAAGTTTCTATTTACTCCAAAGGGTTGTTATGGAAGAGCAAACCTCATTGTTCTAAAGCAAAAAAGAGTAAATGATAAATGAACCTTTTTTGGCAGCAGTAAAGCAAAATAAGTATGTCTGGAAAGAAAAGAGGTGAAGGTCCTGATTTTTCTTTTTTGGTTTTTTCTTCTCCTCTCCATCCTCCTGCATGATGGATGATGCTCTCCCATGGCCATCAGGGCATTGTCCAACACTGGACTTGAGAAATTTCTTCAATTATTTTTATTTATGAGTAATCACCACACAGACAAAAATCTTTTTGGGACAAGGAGACCCACACAGAGGAAGTCACAACATGTAGAAATGCAATGTTCATTGTGATAAGAAATACCTGAAAATGTAAAAGATTCTGCTGTTTAGTGAATCACAGATATCAAACTGCAGCCAGGAGAGGAGGGAGCTGATTTAAAAACATCTGGTCTAGACAACTTTGAAATACCTGCCATGGTAATTTCATGTTAAGAGTGTGATTTCACACTGATTATAATGTCAGAAGCACACTGTTTCTATTTCTGCATTACCCAGAAAAGGGCCTTGCTGCCTTCTGAATTTAAATTATTGTTTTTATGCAGACACCACCTGTCCAGGTAGGTAATATTATTAACGTTAATTATACATATATATAACAATAATTAACAGTGGGCTACTGTTGCTTCTGAGAACCCCCTGGTCACTGATGGATTTATGCTCACTGCATGAAAATCCTTTTCCTGAACCCTGCAAGTTCACAAAAATACAATTAGTGCTGCATTACAGTCAGAGAAAATTTCAAAAACAGTGGCAGGGGATTCTAAATGGCTTTCTATGAATAAAAGAAGAAAGCTTCTGTTCCAAAAACACAGTCAGTGACTTCTGCCTCACCATTTTGCATAGCAGCACTTCCTTCATTAAGTTTTAGTCTCTCAGACACCTCTCCCCATGTGCAGCACTGAGCTGCTTTCCATTAAAATCAGCCTCCAGAGATGGATGTGCAGCTTCCATGGCTTGCAAACATCTCCCCCCAGCTCCTACCTGGCCAAAGAAATGTTATTTCTGACGCCCTGCCCGCAGTACTTTGTGTTCTCTCTTAATCAATCAGAGTGTCCTTATCTTCGCTGCACTTCATCTTGTCTAACAAGCATTCCCCAAAGCACCTGAATTTTATTTCTAGGAATAATTTGTGCTGTCTTATTGGGACCATGTGTTCTTCAGAGCCTGCCCTGTGCCCTCACACAGGAGAATCCCCACTGATTCATTCCCAGAGCTCGAACTTTGAACACTCATATTCTTTTTATTAAACTTCACTCTGGTTCTCTCTGCCTTCTCCCTTTCCCCTGCAGCCTCCAGCTACATCCAGCCTCAGAGGCAGAACAGGAATAAATGGAAAACACATTGGAAAGAGGATTATGGGCATATGGAGGAGGATTGACATCCATTTCTGAACTGGGGGAGAGTTCCACCGGCCAGTTTTGCCTTTGGTTGTCCACCTCAGACACCTGTGCAGGTGAGTTAATGCTGAGCACCCAAGGACAGCACCCTGGGAAGTGTCCCAGCAGAAAGTGTTGATTATCCTCACAAATCTCCTCTCCAGCCCATCCTTCCTGTGGCCACACTCTGGGAAGGATCTGAGCTCTCTTCCCCTCTCCCTGACTGCTCTGTCAGGTTGGGTCATGGAGAGGTAATGAGCCCCCAGCTCGAGGTTCCTGGCTCTTGGCTGGGCCATTGTCACTTCACTGTGACAGTGAGCAGGGCTCAGGAGATGTGAGGCCACCTCTGGGTGAGTTTGATTTCTCCTGATATTGATAAAGCTCAGCCCTGGCCTTGACCAGCTGTGACTCAGAAAGTGGTGTGAGAAGCCAGGGAGAGGAAAAAGAAGAAACTGCTCAAACCTCAGCAGGGCTTTGTCCATCTCCATCTTCTGGAGTGGTTTGGGATAGGGTGTTGATATCTGCTTGGGAGAAATGCCACGTTCTGTCCCTCCAACAGCACCTTCCACTGATCATCAGTGAGGATGTGGTGCTGAAATTTGGTCCTGAAAGATGAAATTTGCTCTATAACCTTTTGTCACTCCCAGAATGAAAATTCTCCAAGCACATCCTCATCCCACAACTTTCCTTGGAAACTGTCCTCAACCCTCACATGGCACTGAGGGATGGAGAACTTTGAGAGGTCTCTAAAGCCAACAAGATCAGGGCAGGAACCCAGATTTCTCCTCTCTGAGCCACAGCTGCCCAAAAGCTTGGTAAATATCAAATTGGCTGTTTGAATGGTGAGAAATCCATGAAAAACAAACCAGCCTAGAATTGTAAAAATGTGGAAAATGTCATAGTGGCAGAGTGCTGAGAATCAGGCAGGATTGTGCCCACAGCTCAGTTAAATTAAAAAAAAAAAAAAAGCCAGATTAATGGGCATAATCAAGCCTGACATTGAGTAAGAGGCAAGAAGGACTAATCAGATCCCAACTTAGCTGATGCTGGCATTACTGGGAGCCTGGGGCACAGTCCAAGGATAAAAACATAACGTCTTATCTGAGCAGGGAGTCATTTGTGCACCGCTGGTTACAACATGTTCTTGAAAAGGGAAAGAAGGAAAAGGAAAATATGGCACATGAAATTATTTTATTTCCCCAGAAACGATAAGAAAGTAAAGCTGAAAGTTTCTACACCCAATCTTTATAGAGGAAAAGTCTATCTGGAGTTAACCCCTTGCAATGTCCACAGTAAAACCCCAGGATATGGAAAAAAGTGTTAAAACAAAAAGTGAAATGGGGATGAAATCAAATGAGTATCATGAAGGCATTTAAAGGCTGAGATTCTGGAGTATTTCTTGCTGTTTGGAGATTGCTGGGATCCATGGGGCCAGCCTGCTCCTCGGTTCAGTGAGAGTTCAGGCAGTCTGGCAATCCCATCCTTTTGGCCAAGACTCCTTTTCTGGCAACACGTCTCCCTGTTTCTCAAGACTCTTTCTTCTCCTCCAGATTCAACAGGATGTTGACCTGGATCTCTCAGAACAGCTCATGGAGAGGAAAGACCCTCTGACATAAACCCACGTCACTGGAGAGGGAGCTGTAATGTCAGGGAGGGCATCTGGAAGATCAAAGTGGGAATAAACCAATCACTCCTGTATGGCTTTGCATGGCTGAGTTTCACTTCCAGCCTTTTGGAGCACTCAGCTCATGAGTCTCGACAAGGAAACAACTTTTGTGTAAAATTCAGTAAATCAAAAAAGCTGGTACGTGTAAAATTCAGTAAATTGGAAAAAAAAAAAACCAAACTCAGAGCACACACCACGGGCCTGTGGGGGAAAAACTGGGATTGGATTTCCGTAAGAGGGACCTTTCCCAGAAAAGCCAGGCATGGGTCAGAGTGAAATGCAACACCACACGTCTGTGAGGGAGCCTGCCCAGTTCCTCCCAGCCTTTTCCATCTTCATCTTTTGCCATGGTTTGGAACCTTCCACGATGACAACTCACCAGCACAGCCCAGCTCTGCCCCAGGGGCAGCTCTGGGACACTGGGGCTGCCCAGAGTCAGGAGGAAGACGCAGGTGAGAGGGATGGAGGGTGGTGGGTGGAAACCACCTCACCTCTGCCTCATGGAGCAGGGTGAGACCACAGAATGAAACCTCATTTTCCCCTTCCAGCTGCAACTCAAGTGGTGTCTCATGGAAATAACTCAGGTTCTGACCTGCCTTAATGGTGGGACATTGTTTTATTGTCCCCATGAGCCTCGAGTGACACCAGTTGCTCTTTCCCCAAGGGCCGACAGGCGAGCAAGGTGACAACTGATGATTGGACATGACCACTGCTGTGCCCTGGGAGAGTGACACAAGTGTGTGTGTGTGTGTGACAGCCTCTCCTCAGCCCTTCTCAAAATGTTTGTGCAGGAGCAGCCATAAACGCGGCTGTATTGACCCCAAGATGCAATCCAAGGCGTTGGAGCCTGGGCCTTATCTGCATCACCTTATCAGCAGCCAGAGAGGCGAGATGCACCCCGGGAAGGGAGGGGACTGCCACGGAGGGTTTGGCCTCGTCCCTTCTGTCCTGGCACGGGGAGGGGACTGCGGGCAGAGCTGGGTAATGATTTGTCATCACCAGGACCCAGGGGTGTCTCTCTCTGCGGAGGAAACCTTGGCCGTGATTGACAGTGGGGCTGTTTCTGCCTCTTCCCTCGCTGTTGTCAAGTCATAATGAAGCTTTGTCAGTCCATCATGGACATGGATATGCCAGATTATGTCGACTCCTTGGACTCCTCCTATACCATGCTGGAATTCGACAACCTCCGCGTGCTCCCCAACAACACCGGTGAGACTTTCAGTCGTTTTCTCTTGGCTAAGCCCCGCTGTTTTTTGTTAAAAAGCTGGGCACCGAGGAAAGGCTGCTGGGAGGTGTGGGGCAAAGGGTGGAAGGGGTAATATTTAAGCAGCTGACCTGTCAACCTCTGTTGCACCCGTGGTTGTGTTTGGGCTGAAACGCAGCCCCTTCGCTCGCCGGTCCCATTCTGGGTGGTTCTTGTCATTGGTGGGCTGAGCATCACGCCCTGAAGAGCCCACCAAGGTTCTGCAGATGTTGGTAGAGGTCTTCGTGGCATTTATTGCTTATGAGAGGAGCAATCACCAATATTTCTTATTCAAAAGTGTGTTTTGTTCTCGAATACAACTTCAGTTGATGTTTAATCCTCGGGAAAACATGTCCTCCCAAACCGCGCCTGTCCGTGACCGTGTGCCCTGTTTAGGTTGGTGCTGGGAACTTGGATTGAGGAGCAATACCCAAACCATTTCTAGCTTTGTGTTCCTTCCCTGGCTACCAAGATGGTCCCACAGTTTTTAGGGCACAAAGGGACTTGGCGGGGAGGCGGGAGTGTTTGTACGCCCAGACTTCCGCTTCGATCGCGGGAATAAAGCGCTTCGCGTGTGGCATTTGACTTTTCTGCAGTCAAAACCACTCTGACACAAAGTGAACTCTGACACGAAGTTGATTTCTGTGGAATCAACTGCTGGCTGTGTGAAAATAAAGGGCGTTTTGGTCCCGTTGCACGAAGCCAAACGTGCGACTGAACGAGATCCCAACGTCAGAGATCCCTCTGGAGAGTTTTGGCAGCCTTTTAATTTGTTAAGGAGCTTAGTGAAATTAAGATGGGATTTTCACATTTGTTCATTAACTGGCTCATCAAAAGAAATCAGGAGTTTCAGTAGGGATATCACCTACAATATAAAATTATTAGACTTATTAGTGTGAGGCATGGAGGGAGGGCAGGAGACAAGTAAAGTTAAAAGGCCCAGAGGGACTTGACTTTAAAATTGCCTTCTGTGAAGCTCTGGCTGTCCCCAAATCAAGGATATTTCAACAGATATAGTTTTGTAAGTTCCAGATAGACTGGATCTTATTCTTGCAGAAGGCCTTCCATCTCCCATCCTGCTCCAGAAATGTCATTTAACACAGATGTTTCCCTTTGTCACTTCCCGTTGAACAACGAGATGTTTTTCACTTTTTGGAGCGGCACAAATTTCCTCAAAATTCGATGTAATTTTGCAAACGAGCCACCAGTGCCTGTTTGGGCTCTCTGTTGATTCACGCAGTGGAACTGACAGGTTGAGGTTTTTTTTCCTGAACTTTATCGAGCCAGGTATTGTGTTATTTGTTTAGCTGTTAATGACTAACCAGCTCTCTGGGGAAGTAGCTGCTTTGAAATTAGCTTGTTTGTCTTGGGTAAGTGTCCTTTTCTACAGTTTGTGAAAATAACTTCAAAAAAAGACCTGAAATGGATGGAAATCTGTTGCTGTCCAGCTGAGTTCAGTCCCCTGAGCGAATTCAAAATCACAGTTTCCTTGTGGCTTCAGAAATATTTTAAAATATTTTAGAATCAAGAAACGACCTCATTTTAGGTATCTTTTATGACTATACTGGATTTTTTGAAGATTGTTTATATCTCTCTTGAGGTTTATCTGTATTTTCCCTACTAAATGATGACAGCTTTGCCCTCTATAAACATGAACAGGAAGGGATGCAATATTTATTTAGATGGACTCAGCACAGTTCCTTACCTTCTGAACAATTCCAAAAGTGAAAACTGGAATATTTTCAAACAGGGTCATGCTTTCTTGAAACCAACTCTTTCCTTCTTCAGAACAGTATTTCATCAGAATTTTGGGTGGATTAGTTTCGTGGAGCACTTCCTGTGCTTAGATGTTTCTTCTTCAGGAAGCTGCTATCATTCTGAGATCTTCCCAGAAATGCATTTTGGATTTTCCACCTTCAAATAGCCCATAATTTGCCAAATTGTTCAAGATTAATTCAAAACAAAGAATAGAACACTTTATGGGAGTGATATAAAAAAGATTGAAGGTTTAGATAGAAAGACTGGCAAAAGGAAAGGAGCAAAACTCACTGCTAATTCTGTCTTTCCTTTGTGAAATATGTGTTGTCACAGCAGAAATTTTCCCATTCTGTACAAATTTGTTTCCTTCACCTTGTCTGGCGCCACAACCCACATTCTCAGTTTTTATGTGTGATTAATGGCCATTCCCTCACAAATCTTGTTGTCCCATTTTGGTGAAGATGTGAACCATTTTTGCAAAGCAGCCCCAATTCTCCATGTGAGATTTGGGGAGTGCTTTCTCCCAGGGTGGTGCTCGCTGTCCTGATCCACACTGACCCTTGGGACTCTGGCACGAGCTTGGTGAAACCTTTCCCAGCCCTGCAGGAGCCTGACCCAGCTCAGACCGTGCCAAAGCCACCAGAGATGTTCTGGGCTGGGATTTACCACCCCCTGGAACATCTCTGGCCTTTCTGGTTGGCACCTCCAGCATCACTCCTGTAGGATTTTTAGGGATCACTCAATCCCAGCTGTGTTTTAGATCTCAAAAACTCCTCTGTTTGCTGAAAGCTGATGTAGAAAGAGGCTGGACCTGCACGTGGCCAGGGTTTAAACCCCCTCCTGCCCTACATTTGTGTGTACAGCTTTCACAATGCTGGCTTTGGCACCGAGTTTGACTCTGTGTGTGTGTTCAAGCCCTGAACCCACACTTGTGACCCGTTCACATTCTAGCCCAGCACAGGGGGATTTGTTCACTGCAAATCAGCTGCACCAAAACTTGGGTTTCCTGGTAGATAAAAGCCACCCTGAGAAGTATTGCAAGACAATTCTCTTCTAGTGCATCTAGAAGAGCTGTAGGCAGTAAAGGAACTGAAAGGAAAAGCAGAGCAGGGGTCAGGTATGATGAGAACATCTTCAGTGTCATTTCTCATTACTGTAAAACTGGAATTATCATCTCAGCCATGGTTAGGCAGTGATTTGCATACCAGTAAGTACCAGAAAAACTTGTGAGCCTTTTAGCTGTGAGCTTGGCTGATCCTAAATCTGGGGAAGCCACTGGGGTGCTGTTCTCAGCCTTTGAGCTCCCAGGCTGCACACTGATGATATCTAACTCACCAAACATGGTCAAAAATTCAGATATTTCTGCCAGTGAGCCTTGGGGACAGCCCCAGTGAGGAGTCTGGCCACAAGCAGGGCCTCAGCTCAGCCTGGCAGCCACACAAAGTCAAGATGAGTTGTAGACTCTTCCTGGAGAGCAAAACCAAGTGGAAATGTCAAAGGCACCGTGGCACAGCACAGGAATCCTTCAGGTGATCTCCTTGTGCCAGGCAGGGGTGGAACACACAAAGCAGATTCCACAGGCAGGCAGGGGACTTTGCTGCCAGGGATCCTGGCCTTCCTCTGCCTTTCCTCACTGAGATCAGTCCAGGAAAAAAAAATCCCAAATATTGGGCAGGTTTGAAAGCTGTGCTCAAAGAGTCTCCTGGTGCCAGCGATGCCAGTTGTGCTTTGCTCTTCTCTGAGCTAATTCTCATTTGGAGCCCATCATTAGCTGGTGACAGGGTTTTGTAATTAAAAATTGGGATCAGAATTAATGTGTGTGCTGGCTTAGAGCTTTCAATTTATTTATTTATTTATTTATCATCCATTTATTTATTTATTTATCATTTATTTATTTATCTATTATTATTTATTTATATGTTTATTTATTGACATATCTGTTCACATACAGCTTATTTATTTATTTATCTATTTATTTATTTAT